>PVKN010035688.1:0-11583 GCA_004027915.1 Capromys pilorides | reverse complement strand
TGTAAATTTGTAACTGTTGGGGGTTAACTACATGAAAACCATTTCTAGTATCTACTGATTTCTGGAATATTGTGGCAAGTAGTAAATATTGGCTGCATATATTAAAAATATACTATAATTTGTTTTGCCTTAATTGTATTATACTGCATAGATCTAGTATAAGATGTCTATATAATGTAAAATAATAATAAAAACTAAATGTTTTATATTTATGTAAAACTAATTTAAAACATGTGACTTAGCTAAACACCAGATAAATATCAAGAAGAAATGAATTTCTAAGTTCAAAATAAGCTAAGTGCATAAAAATATGTAGAATTCTTTAATGCCCAAATTGCCCATATAATCTGAATATAATACGTTTGCTAAGTGACATGTGGTGTGTGAAATACAAGCTATTTTGAATTTCTGGAACAAGGAATAAAAAATCACAACTATGTAGAAGTAAGGAAAAGTTTCCTACAAATGTTTGAAATTTAGATTCCTAGAAAAAGGATTCAGTCTCAATCGCAGAAGTATTCTAGAGAACTAGGCGGATGCTGGTAGGCTGCAGCCTACAGACAGCGCCTGTTCATTCCTTCAGAATTACACTTTTATGAGAGCTGTTAGCACCTGTCATTCTTGCAGTCTTACCTTCTGCCTAAGAGTCTGTTAACCTATAAATCCACCATATTTGATAATCGGATGAACTCTCACATAATTTTACTTTCAAGGAAGAAAATGAAAGCTGAACTACAACCCATGGAGTACTTGCTTGAATCTTGACCTCTGGCACAGGGCTGTTGCCATCTGCTGGAAGGGACAAACTTGTGAATTCATGTACACTTGTCTGTCATATGGGCTGGCTGTGTCACTGTCTGCATGCAGACTCTGTTCCTCGATAACTCATCCAGTGTTGGGGTCCTTTATGGTGGTGTCTATTTAATTATGCTGTACTGGGCCAGCATCATGGGGCTAAAAATTAAGCACATGAAAGCACGAATGGTGCTCTACTGCAATCTGTGGGTGGCCAATTTTGACCCCTGATTAAAATACTCTGAGGCTAGGGCCCGGGAGACAGCTCCATGGCACAAGTGCCTGCTGGCAATTGCAAGGTCGTGAGTTTGAACCCTGGTCCCATAAAAAAAAAAAAAAAAAAATACTCTGAGGCTAGACAGTGTTGTAGGAGGACAAAAGTCATAAAATGTGTGCAGAAATGGCTTACCAGGTGAATATAAGGAAATGTAGAGGACAAGTGGGAATGACAAATGGATGATTGCAAAGGTACTCAAATACCTAAGAAAGAGAGAGAGCCTAGAAACATACAGTTAAATGTCAAATCAATGAAGAATAAAGTTGCTACCATAGATAGGAAGGAAAAACTAGGGAAGAAAGAGAAGAGACTATAAATTGTATAACATTCGTTATTAACTAAAATATATAGTTTAGAAAATGCACAAATATTAGAAATAGTGTGATAAAATACAAATAATTGCAATCATGGTTTGAGAATAGGTTATTAAATGTGCATCACTATTTTCATGCAGCCCAACTGAAAGTTCCCCTAACATGATTATATTCACTAATAGCTCAATGAGATCAGGAACTGAAAACTGTAAGAAAGCACTGCATGCTTACTCATTTTCTAAATCTACACAGTAACACTCTTGAATGTGGATGAAAATCCACATTAATCCACACTTCGATTCAATCTAAGTTGGTTTTCAGTATTGAGGTAACCATTTTGTAGCTGAATACTTTCTCCATGATATATTCTGCTTTCTTGGTAGGGTTTTAATTTTTTTTCTATTTTAAAATATACAAAAAGATAACAGTTTTACCTGTTTTGAAGACCACAGCTCAGTGGTATTGAACACGTTCATATGGCTATGCATCCCCCACGTGTTTCCATTCTTTGACACTTTTCATCTTGCAAAATTGACACAATATACAATAAATGGAACAAAAACTCCCATTTCTTCCTGCACTCAGCATCTATGACTCTACATTCTGCTTCTATATTTTTGATTACTCCACATATTTCATGATCAGAATGTAACATTTGTCGCCTTAGTGACAGGCTCATTTCAGTTAGACTAAAATGTTCAAGGACTGTTTCTATAAAACCATATGTCATGATATCTTTCCTTATTAGGACTAAATTCACTGTCTATATGTAGTGTGCTATGAACATGAATACACACATAACTCTTCAACACCCTGCTTTCAGTTATTTTGGATATATATCCAAAAGTAGAATTCATGGCTTACAGAGAGTTTCTATTTTTAATTTTTTGAGAAATCTTCCTAGTGTTTTCATAGTAGCTGCACAATTTTATAATCTCTGCAAGAGAGTGCAAACATTCTTATTTGTCCACATGTCACTACTGCTTGGTCCTACCACCTTTGGAATCAGCAGACTGAGTAAGAGCCAGGTGGCTCTTTGTGTAGGTATGACTTACTAAATAGTTTTCTAATGATTCTTGATTAAGCATGTGCTCAATGTCTATTCGTACATCTTTGGAAAAATTCTTTCCAAGTTTGGCTCATCCCTGTGAGGTTATTTTTATTGAATTGTATGACTTTGCTGAACATTTGTAGCAATTAATTCTATATTGGGCATGACTTACAATCATTTGTATTAATCTTTGTGTAACACTTTTATTCTTTCATATTATTTTGAGTATAATTTTTAAAATTAATTTGCAGTGCACAATTTAGCCTTTTTTTGTTTGTTTGTTTGCCTTTGGTAACCTTTTGAAGAAGGTCCACTGTCTTGAATGTTTTTCCTTATGCTATTTCTAAGATTGCTTTAACTTTGTTTTAGGACTCAATTTTAAGTATTTTGTCCCCTTGAGTCAATTTTCATTTGTACTGTCAGATAAAGGTTCAACTTCTTAAGTTTTCCTTTCTTATTTTTATTTATTTATCTTGCATATCAATATCTGGTTTTCAAAGTACCATTTGTTGACAAGATTATCTTTTCACGTTGAAAATTCTCGACAACCTTGACTAAAATCATGCGATAATAAGTGCAAGAATCTACCTATGAGTGCTTTCTTCTCTTACCTTGTTACACGTGTCTGCATTTAAGCCAGTACCTACTACTGTAATTTCTGTAGTGTTGCTGTAAGTTTTAAAACCAGAGGCTCTGAGCCATCTAGTTGTGTTTGAAAATGCAAAATTTTATCTTCAACAAACAAAAATAAACTAATCATATAAATGAAATAAATGAACATGCATATTAAAATATTTTTGAAAAAATGGAATGTTTTGAGGAAATATTTGAGCTTTTCCCTTCTTATTGTTCTTTAGTTTTTCTGTTCATATACATGACATTTTTATCAGAATATTTCTCATATAAGAGAAGTCAGGAGATATTTGTTTGTTTTTCTTGTTTTAAATATATTTTGTTTTGCTATTTTATTTTTGAGTGTGTGGAGTGGGGAGGAGGATCCTGGGGGTTGAACTCAGGACCTTGCGCTGACCAGGGTGACACTTATGCCACTGAGCTGTATCCCGATCCTTGCTTTATTTTGTTTTCATTCTTTGCAATCCTCCTGCCTCAGTCTCCAGCACTTCCAGAATTACAGGTGTATGCCACCATGTCCAACTGTCCAATTTATTTCACTTAACATTATGTTCTCTAATTATATCCATTTATCTACAAATGTATCAAGCTTATCTTTCTGTGCTTTTTTTTTTTTTTTTCCACTTATGTATTTGGTACAGGGCCTCACTGTGCAGCTCAAACTTGTAATGATTCTCCTGTTGTCAGCCTCCCTAGCGCGGGGATTACAGGCATGCACCACCATGCTCAGACTTGATCACTGGCTCACTGCACCCTGGAGATGAGGCCAGTGCAGTACATGGGACCGGGGATCAAACTCTGGTTCCTGCCCTTGCAGAAGTACACTCTTGATCTGCTGAGCTGTCTCGCCAGCCCTAAGCTTATCTTTCTGTATGGCAGCATCAAACTCTATTGTGTATAAGTATCACATTTATCTTATCCATTCATTTCTTGGTGGCCATGGATATTGTTTATAAAATCTAACTATTGTACATTGTAAAGCTAGAAACATCTTTATGCATGTATTCCTTTATCTCATAGTGCAGTCCTTAGTTTTTTTCTTAATTTTGCTTATCTTTTGTAGCTCTTTTCTGTGAATTTACTGTGGAAAGTACATTTGACAGTCTTAAATTATACACTGTAATATGAATGTAAACCAGCTTGGCTTCAAAACCAAAATACTGTGCTGCTTTGGAAGTACATTCTTATTGTCTTTGGTTATTATCTCAAAACTAAATCTTTATATATTTTCTGCCCCCGCAATAAATTATTTATCTTTTTTCAAAACAATCATTCAAATTATGTACAAAGAAATACACAGTGTTATAAATGAAAGCAATATTAACCTTTACACTAATAATTGCTTCTTACAATATATAATCCTTTTAAATGTACAGAAAACAAAGTTTACTTAAAAACAGTTGTTATAATAAAACTTGCTTTCCTAATTGCCTATGTATTTGTCTTTAGTGAAATTATTATTGTAATACAAATGTTGGGATTTCTGCCTAGAGTTCTATTATTGTAACCTGCAGGACATCCTTGAACACTTCTTGCTGGACAGATTCAGTGATCTGGTGCTAACATGCTACTATCTGCCTTTGTCCACGTGGGTGTATTCTAGTTTCTCTTTCCCCTTTGAAAATCTTTGGTCTAATATAGGATTATTAGTTGGTGGCCCCTCATGCATGGCATTTTAGCATGTAAGTTCATGGGCTCACTGCTTCCCAGCCTCCAGAATTAGTGTGGCAACTATGCTGGTAATATAATATCTTTTACCTGTTTTAAGTTGCTTCTCTATTTCTGCTTTCAAAAGTTTTTTTTTTTTTTTTTAATGTTTGACCATATTGTTTCTCATTGAAGGTCATCTTGAATTAATCTGCAGTAGATTATTTGAATGTTTATATTCATATATTTCATCCAATTTCAGAAATTTTCAGTTAGTGTCTCTTCAAGCATTGCCCTTACCCACTTATTTTGTATTTCTACGCCTTCTAGAAGCACATGCTGGTCTTCCCAATGATATTCCACTTGGACTGCATTCATTTTTCTTTAACTCCTATCTTTATTTTCCAAATTTATAACTCCCATTGGCCTACCTTCAACTTTGCTGATGTATTTTTGAGACAGAGCTAAGCTGCTCTTAAGCTCACTACGTAGTACAAGTGGCCCTCAACCTTGCAGCGATCCTCTTGCCTCAACCTCCCACTGCAGGCATGATTTTCTCTTTTAACTTCTAAACCTTTGCCCATACCCTAGATTTCTGATGCCTCGTATACTCCTAGCCTCCTACAATTCTTCAATAATTACTTGTTTAAAAAAAAATATGGTATATCTGGAGATTTAAACCTTGAAATGTATTTTTATAAAACTTGGGTATAATTAAAATAATTCCCATAGAGTCTCCAAAGAAAAAAATGAGATTCTTTAAAAATTTTCATTAATTTTAATAGGGCAAAGCAACTAACTAACCAGGAGTTGAGGAGGATAAGGACAATTTTTCTCCATTTTTTGCTCTTATGCATCTACATAGAAATGAATAGGGCTTTGGAAGATGTGGACCTGTGTGCCTCAAAAGAGACTGCTTCATCTTTTCTCTCTCTTTCTCTCTCTCTTTCTCTGACTATTTTATTCACTGGGGTAAAAGAAAATATTTAAAGCCAAAAATTCTGAAGGTTACCAGGGTTTCCAGAGATACATCCACTAACAAAGATAAAATATTTGGTTCTATATATCACTCACATTTTTTAAAAAATATTTTTATTTATTTATTGTTTTATTGGGGTGGTGAGATGGTTCAGAGGTCTAAAGCGCCTGCTTAGGCAAGGTTAGGCAACTTCAGGGATGGTGGTTCGATCCCTGGCATCACATGCTGCACCAGCCCCATCCCCAGGGCAGGCTGAGCCAGCCAAAAACAAATATATTCTTCATAATCTTTTCATTTTGTACCCAGTCTTGCTACACAGATCAGACTCAGAGTGATTCTCTTGGCTCAGACTCCACAAAGCTGGGATTACAGGCTTGTGCCACATCTGGTTTCCGTAGGATGGGGCTCGGGAGCTGGCACAGCATGCAATACTGGGGATTGAATCCAGTTCCTTGCACTTGCCAGACAGGCACTTAGATCACTGAGATATCACTCCAGCCCCATCATTCACGTTTTATTAATTACTTCATGAAAGACCTACAGCACCTAAGTCTAAATTAATTTAAACCATGCGGCATAACATTGCATGTTTGGCTACTAGCATTTGAGGTATTATTTGTTACCATCATAGATATGAATGTCAGAGAGGTTAGATTGCTAAAACAAAGATATTTTAATAAACTATGTACATCTTACTGAGATAGTCCAATATTTCTTTTGTTATTTACTAGATAACCATTTCTTAATGATTTCGTGTTAGTGTTTATGACACTATTTGGCATTTTAGAAGATAAATAAAATCTAACAAAAGAACTGCACAAAAATGGTGGAAAACAGGATCAAGATAAGTATGAAATCCTGTGCCACATTTTATATAATTCAGTTTGGAAAGTTTTAATCAATGTAGCAATACTGAGAATGGATCTTAAAAGGGGTGTAAAGATTGATACTAATGTCATGCACTTAGAAAAAATGCTTTAGTGAATCCTTCCTGCAAAAGTTGGTGAAATTACTGGGGCCTCCATTTTCAGTAAAATAGGCATAATTTCAGTTCTAATAAAGCTTACGTTCATGAGAGGAAAATACCAAATAAACAAATATTATGCAGCATAAGTGAGGTCCATAAAGAAATACTACCCACTAATCACATTTGAAAACAAAGGAACTAAAGCCATGCTTGAGAAAGGATGACTGGGAAGGTTTTCTGAGGAGTTTATACCAGAAGAAAAAAATAAATTATACAAATAATGAACTGAACATGCCAAAGACTGAGAACTGTGACTGTAGGTAGAGGTCACTGAATGAACACATGCCTGGGTTTTTAGGGAAGTATAAACAACATCAGTAAACTTCAGGGAAAAGAACCATAGAGCAGAAATAGTGCCTTTTCTTAATCCTTGCAAGGTTCTTGAATGATCCCTACACAAAAGACAGATTCATAGGAAAGAAGTACAACAAATTTACTTCATATGAGGTTTAGGTGATACGGGAGTACTTTGAAATGAAGACCCAAGAAACACATATGTATACATTTTAATAAATAGTTTGGATGAATTATAAATGGAGATGTAAGTGTACAGTCTGGTGGGAATGCATTAGGGAAACTAATTAGGGTGGTTTGTTCAGTTTCTTCCTGGTACTGTGACACTGTTTTCTTTGGGGTATAAGGTGGGACACTTGCCACATGAAGTTTTCAGTGAGAAATTCTGTGTAACTTTCCTCTAGGTTGGGATGCATTTTTATGGGCAAAAGGGACAAACAAAGACCAGAGTGACATTCTAGCCTCTGCTGTTGTCCTAGATTACAAGGTGCCATACTTGGGACTGGCATTTCCTCTACTCCTTGCTATTACAAAAGGAAAGAGGAAGTACAGCTGAAGCCAGACTCTCAGGCTGGAAAACGTAAGATTTTGTTGGTTTTTTTTCTTTTTCTTTTTTCTTTTTTAAAGAAAAGTAATGTTAAAGGAAACTTAGAAGGGAAGGGCTGTAATATACGAGGGTGTGCAAATATACACAAGAAAAGCTGCAAGATAGTCACTGAAGCTTAGTTGTGCTGTATTAGTAGGAAAGCATAGGGATACCAACATGTAGACATGTGGGTGCTTGGCTGATTTGGAGAATAGTGGAGACAATCTTTTGTCAAGACAATAGATCTTTTTAGACAGCTGGAAGAGAAGCCATTGAAGGAATCAGAGGAGAACACCATGGATCACATTTATGCTCAGTGGATTGATTGTGGGTGATATGGAATAATATTTAGGTGAGAGTAGGACTAGAAGCCAGGAAACTAGTCTAGACTACATAGAAACAGAGAATCAGAACAGGATCAAAAGGAGATACTGAAGTGCTACACACACATTCTCTTCATTAACATGGCCGAACCATAAAGTCCGGATGGGCAAGGCTCAAGTCTTTTAGTATCAGTGCTTACATTAAAAAAAAAAAAAAAATAGATGCTCAATATATGCTACAGAAATGTAACTGCATCAAAATAAAGATGGAGAAAGCCTTATACAATTAGAAAATTTATTAGTCAAAAAAAGAATAAATGTCTCCTAGAATATGCAAGTTGAGAGATGAAGATAATATTGTAATATCTTGAAAAAGAGCATGATATACAAAAGGTTCTGCCCAAACTGTTTCAAACTGACAATACCTTGATACACTGAGATTTATATGGCCTTAGGGCTGAAGTTGATAGCTAGCAGCTAGAGTTGTTCAAGGTGATGCAGGCAATGAATTTCTGGTTACTTGGCTCAGCTGTACTGATAAGATTTCCAGAGAAGAACTGTTCATCCCTGTAAGATATCAAATAATTCTACACAGCCTGATGACTTTGCACAAGGCCTTTTAAATTCCTTTAGGCACAGTAAAATCCATTTCAAAACATTTTATGGAAGAGTAACCCAAACAATTAAGTTACAGTATTACCAAATGACAGTTTAAAATACTTAAAAATCTTAACTGAAATAAGAACACGTCTAAGACTGGCTTGAGATGATATAAAATTTACTTAGATTAAGTTCAGTAAAGTAAGAGATAATGGCATGAAATTAAGTACATCATGCTGACCCTGGAGTTGGGGATCATTGAACATACAGATGGCAGCTTGAAAATCACTATTACTTTCCAAGATTTAATTATAAATATATACTACTAAATGTTCCAGGAGAAATTCTTTAGAACATAAAAGGATGAGCAATTCCAAAGTTTTAAGATAATTCTTTCAAGAGACACAGAAGAAATGTTCATATTGCAAAAATGAATATTTTTCCTTTGCTGACTATCAGTGAGTAAAGTCAACTCATTGAGATGAAAATTTAAAATAATCTGGAGGCAGGTGTAGTGCATAGCTGGAATCCCAACTCTCCAGAGCCCAAGATGGGTGGATCCTATTGATTTGGAGATATGCCAGGGCCATGAATTCATGTCCAAACAGAACTATGAAGTGAAAACTTGTCTTAAAAATACCCCAAACAAACAAAAATAAAATTGTTTGTTTTGTTAATAATGTAGAGCCAGAAGTCTACTTCAGGTTATCTATTTCAAAAGAAAAAAAAAAAAAAAAAAGTCAAAACAAAGCAGATGGAAAACGAATGAATATTTAAATTTGGAACTTCTAATGTTTCTCATTGATGTTATCCCATCTCTTTATTTCATTTGTATACTAGTACATGGTTCACTAGATTGAGAGACACCAGAAGACATGCAAAAGTATGAATTATTTCTTCTTACAAAGAAATTGAAAATAATGTATGGTTCTCAGTAGAGGGTGAGCTCTTTGCAATTAAGTTCAATAACATTTTGAACATTAACAAAATGATTGGGTGTGTGCATTTCTTAAATAAATAGGCTTTGTAAATATTTATCATGGAATTGGTTGTAGACTAATAGAGTAAATTTGTACCAAACTAACATAATTGTCCCACCTGATTTACTGAAAGCCCAGCAATGAAAGTTGTCTCCCCTCTTCCAGAGGAGGGAGACAAACTTTTCCTAAGCTAGATTTTAGAGTAGGCCAGAAAGCCTGGGAGTTCCCCAGAGCGGAGCTCCGTACGTCTGACCTTTCCTTCACGTCATCCGCAGCAGAGCGGTTCAAGTCTTTGACACAGTTCCACAGGGCTCGCCAGTACGTGGGCCCTTAAATACATACAGAAAGATGAATTTCTCCTCTGTTTTCCCATTTAAAAAAATGAGCAAATAAAACCCATGCATTCCAGGAAGCTGTAAGACTGAGAAGAAGAACGGAGACAGTGACTAGACGCAGAAATCTGCCAACAGAGGAAAGGACGAGAGCGAAAGCAGCAAAAAGCTTGAAAGCGGGTTGAGGACGCCGAAGGGCTTGAGATAGTTCCAGGTTGTATTCCCTGGGCTACCCCGGTGCTGTGGATGCTGTGGAGACAGGAGGGCGTTCAGCAGGTAGTAGACTGCCTAATCCTTGCAGCGGTAGCCAGACAGAGTGTCAGCACTTTTTCACCAATTCCTTAAACACTGAGTCTCTGGAGGTTGATGCAACAAGGGCCAAGTGACACCTGAATACACAATGGCATGAGTTATAGGAGAGGAACTCCGATATGGGGAAATTTTAATGGACTGTAAGCCTCCCTGACATTTGCATTAGGATGAGTCGATACCTCTTGTCATACTGGAGAGTAAACAAAACCAGCCTGTTCCAGAGGGAGGCTCTTTCTCTGCCACAGCTTTTTTTCTATTTAAAAATATCTGACAAGGTAATCTAAATGAC
This sequence comes from Capromys pilorides, assembly GCA_004027915.1. NCBI lineage: Eukaryota > Metazoa > Chordata > Mammalia > Rodentia > Capromyidae > Capromys > Capromys pilorides. Next base: position 1,144 of record PVKN010035688.1, on the reverse strand, counting down.
AGCAAGCCCTTTCCTCTACTTATAAGACGTACAGAAATGAGACATTTTGTAAATTGTCCTTAAGTATTGAGTAAACTAAGGAAAATCTGAAAAGTCGTCGATGTGGGCACAAAACTAAAAAAGATGCTATGAAAAACAGACAATCAGCAAAGATCTTAGCAAATCAGTAAGACCTGTGTCAAAATTAGATTAAATTATACTAAATTGATCTGAGAATGTAGCTCAGTGCAAAGGCCTCAGATTAAATCCTCAATTAAAAAAAAAAAAAAGGAAGGAAGGAAGGAAGGAAGGAAGGAAGGAAGGAAGGAAGGAAGGAAGGAAGGAAGGATTAGGAGAAAGAGAAGGTAGAGAGGCTTAAACAAGGAGGTTCAACATTTAGCATTCTACTAGCATCACTTCCACAAAGAATTCTAGACAACAAAATGGAGCCATTATCAAAGAATGAATACAGAACACTTCAGAGTTTAAGAAATAGGTACATCTCCAAATTCTCCTGGCAAGCAGAATAAAAGCTTCCCACTTGAAAATAGATTCATATAATTTCAGAGCAATGAAAGGACAAAAAGAATAAATAATGTGTCTGGAAATTTTAGGACAAAGGAAAGCTATTCAGGTAGTCTTGGTCCAAGTTTGAATTACATCAGCTCAAATCGCAACGGGTAGATACTGAGATTCGAGAAATATCATGGAATGGATTTCTAACAGAATATGTGAGAATACAAAAGATAATATCACACTGCTTTGATGTTTCTTATCTCTAGGAGACAAAAACTAGGCACTTATACATTTTTTTGAAAAACAATAAATACATGCAAACATCAATTAACTAACAAAATCATGCTACTAATTCATGATCCAAACATGAAAGAAAAGACTCAAGGAACTAAGGGAGAAGTGAAGAGAATGCATTTGAACTGTTTCCCTTGGAGTGGAAGAATTATCAATTTATTTTATGGAAGCTTATTTACTTTAACCCTTGATTTACCTTCATAGAGAAAAGTGTTCATATAATAAAAGTGATATAAATTTGCTTAATGATCTTCAGTGTTATTAATCAATTATAAGCAATTTTACTATCATGGTATAAAACACATAAATGTTATCAAAAATTATGAGATGAAAATGAAAATCTGCTTATGAGGTG
>PVKN010035687.1:0-11578 GCA_004027915.1 Capromys pilorides | reverse complement strand
GTCAAGTATGTTTTGTTTTTGTCTAACTTCCTCTCTGCAGTTTATTCCAATGGGAAAATCTAGCTGCAAATGTCTCCTGCAAAATATTGTTAGCAAAGATGTCCTGGGTAGATACAGGGTTCTGAAGGAAACACCTTACTACTTTCTTTATTGGGTTTCTTCCAGAAGGGTATGCATATGGCAGAATCATCAGATTCTTTGCACTCTGTTTTGTTTGTTTGTCTGTTTGTTTGTTTCAACAAGAACATATGCCAAGAAAAGGAGGAATGTGAATCAGCCATCATGTAAACTGAGTTTATTCCCTTTGGACTAGCCACTGGGCCTTCAACTCTTCTGGAGATTTATCTCTTAAGAATGTTGCTCTCAGAATCAGCAGGCCAAAATTTTTGCTAAAACAAGACAAATTAGACTGTTTATAGTGTATTAGGCTAAAGATGTAAGATTCAAGATTATATGAATATTTACACTAGGCTGGTTATGATTATTGTCTTTGGAATGTTTTTTTAAAGAACACAAGCAGCACTGTTATAGAATGGCAAAGGTAATGGTAACACAAGTGTCCAAAGAGTGAGGGTGTATCTTGGGACTGGGAAGCTAAGTTTTGGGGAGTGTGTGTGTGTGTATGTGTGTGTGTGTGTGTATGTGTGTGTGTGTGTGTGTGAACGTTACCTTACTTCCAGTAACTCTGTATACCTTAAAATTCAGTAGTATTCAAACTCTTTTATCTGCAGTAAGGAGAAGAAAGGTTGTCTACATTTTCTTAATAGCTAAGATTTCATGGAAATAAAACCTATGATTAAAAAAAGCATTACTTTGGAATTACAGAACACATGCCATTGGAATTTTCTTTTTGTCTGTTACTGTTGCTCTTGTTGGCTTTTTCTTGGTTTGGCTTGGTTTGCAAAAGGAAATATCACAAAGCTCAGAAAGATTTTTGAAAAAAAATGATTCATCCAAGATAGCAAATTGATCATATCTTGACTTTAAAAGGGCAAGGAACAAAGCTGTCCTGAAGCAAATGTTCCTTCTCTTTCTATCTTCTGCTCCCTCTACTCCTCATTAGGTGGCACTGTCCCTCGACTCTGGAGTTGCAGAGATTCAAACTGAGAAGCACTGCACTGTCTGAGAAGCCAGTCTGATGAATAAGACAAACAGGGCAGGCAAGCAGCACCTACAGCCCACTTACCCAGATCAGAACACTGCACAACTCGAAGGTGGCACTGACAGCGGAAGGGGCACACAGGTCCCGAGGGCATCTCGGGAAGCTCAGGGGGAACATGCTCTTCGGAGCCAATCCCAGAGGCCTCATCTTCTAGCATAAAGTCAAATAAGCCTCTCTGTTGGAATGGTCCAGCCCAGGAAGCTTGTGCAAGCAGGAGGAAGATGAGAGTCACCTTCATGATTTAGCTCGTAAGTTTTCACAACCTGGAAACCTAGGAAACAATTGACAAGCTTAGAGAGAGCAGCGATGCTTAGGCACGCTCATTTCTTCCATCTCACCTCTAGGAAGCAAGCACAGGGCAAAGTAGACAAGTAACGTTCATTCTGAGGAAGCAGTTGAGCCTAACAATGAAAGCTGACAGCTATTTACTTGGGAAAAGAAATTTAAATATTATTTAAATCTGTTCGAATTTGGGTGGGTCTAAAAGAAGTTGCTATAGTTGATATTCACATCACATGCACATTATTGCCATGACAAATCATTTTGAACTTTGCTATGCATGCTCAACATTAGCCTTGCTACAGTCCAAGTTCCATCTAACACCCAATCTCCAGTTCCTGCTTCAAAAACATCTCTGTGAGCAGAGCTAACTTCCCCATGTGAGCCCCTTTCTTGGGCTAACACGTCCCATCAAGTGTTTCTCAGTTTTCCCACGAAGGCTTTCTCTCTTCCAAGTCATCTTCCGCTGCCTGGATGATCTTCTCAAAAATTTAATTTCACCTTTTTAATTTCTTTTCTTTTCTTTCTTTCTTTTTTTTTTTTTAGCACTAGAGATTGAACTCAGGCCCATGCACTTGCCAGGCAAGTGCTTATTCTATTGAGCTATCTCCCCAGCCCCACCCTTTTAATTTCTATTGAAAACATTCATCTGATTCCCTGGGCTTCACCAATAATATTTTTAATTGCTGTGCTACATGGAAGACCACTCATAGTTTGAAGCCAACTAACATTTCTGGCCAATTTCCCTCCATTGTTCATCTACCCCTATATCGCCCCCCAACTCTGACACTCAAGGCCTTTCAGATCACCTACCGTGGAAGAGAATCGGAAGATCAAATGAGATAATAGATTCTCCTTCTGCTTCCCTGGCTTGTCCAGCCAGGATGCTGCTTCCTGCTCTTCTGTGCTCCCAAGCACATTGCTTTGAACTCCTTTAAGGGACTTATCACATTGTCTTGTGATTTGTTTTGCATGCTTGGTCTGTCCCCCGACCCCCTCAGTAGACCATGTACCCCTGCGGGCGTGTCCTATTAGTCCTTGTTCTGTACCCGGGCCTTGCACAATATTTTGCATACAAACCACTTCTTCTACCAACAGTTTATTAACAGTGAAACTTAGTCCATATGTTTCAAATTGCCAATCAGTTTTGTTATTTGAAATACACTACTATCTTCTATTTTGATTCTGAATTCCTAATAGAAGAAGGTTGTCACATGGAAAACCTCAAATTGCCATATGCAAATTTCACAGCTAAAAGTAAATCTATTAGGTAGCATTCCAAGATAGATTATCTTTTGGGAGTCAATAAATTCATATTGAAAATTCTAATTAATACTTACAATGCATAAATTACCACTTTTACTACTAGAGATTATGTGTAAAACACAAACACACCAAAAAAGTGCAATTTTGAGAAATGTCTTCATTCAACAAGCACCTGCTTGTTCACTGATGTGAACTAAATAGCTCTGAATAATAAAGTTGGCTAATGCAAAGTACGATAGCTGATATCTAGAGAACAGGAAAGCCATTTTTGAGAAGACATGCCTGAAAACCCCACTGAGTCTTCTAAATGTGCCCCAAGAAAATTGTGTCATCTCTATGTTGAATTGAGCAATTACAAAAATATGCATTAAGGCTGAAATTCTAAATAGAATTAAAGAATGATTTTGAGTCATATTATCAAATAGGAGCTAAAAGCTAAAAGAGCAAAACAGAAAAAAAAATCCTTTCAAAATCAACTAACTGCGTCTTCTAAATATTTTCTTGCCATTTAAGAAAAAATCAAGTGTTTTCAGTTACTTACACCTTTGTTCTTAGTTTATATTTGGTACAAGCGAAGTACGTTTTAGGCAGTATACCCAGTAAAGATTTGTGACTCTGCATTTAAAGCACAGTGCTAAAACTTATTATTCATATGGTTCCTCTCAGCCCAGTACTGCTTCCTCTAGCAGCCTGTCTGAGCTGATACACTTTCTGTAAGAGGAGACTGTTGTTTTGCCAGGGCATTTGCTTGCACTGACCTGAAGCAGAGTTTTCTATCTGTTTCACATTAAAATGCAGTGTTTACAGTTTATCCCAAGCTTGCAAGCCTTGCATAGTTAATGCCTCACAGTTTTAGGGACAGATAAAGAAGTCATTACCAATTTAGTAAATAGCAACAAAACTTAATGCAGATGCTGCTTTATGATCCTTTCTGCAGGGTAGAAAATGCCTGGTTGTTTCACTCACAACCCAAATAAGTACTTGCTCAAACGAGCATCATTTTTACTTGTTTACTCTTGGTAAACGGGGAAATCTCTTCACACCATCTTTTTGAAAGCATCTCAATTAAGTTAGACAGCTTGTAAGTTTAATTCCTTGTTTTTATATTACTTACATTTGTGAGTATCTGTGTGTGTGTGTGTGTGTGTTTGTGTGTATGCACTGTAATTCTGAATGTCCTAAAGAAGAATAGCTCTTTTACAAAGTCTCCTCTAAAATCACTTCTTTTACCTCAGTGTTCTGCTACTGAGAGCCTCAGCATCTCAAAGCAATCAGGAGGAGCTGCTGTTGTTTACAATCTCTTCAATCAACTCTTTCGCTCCTTAGAAAGTCACAAAAGAGATAAAGAACAAACAATAATTCCCCCTACAGAACAAGGCGACTGCCTCTGTGGTGATGATTCACTTCTTGCACTTCATTAAAGTTGTTTTAAGTATTCTCTAAACGTATATAAGGTTAGAGCCCAGGAACGCTAGCCGCCGTGGTCTGTCCCTGTTTTATCAAAAGCAACACTCACCAGCTCCCTCCCCAAATCGTTTCTGCCCGTTTACTTAACTATATCATTTGAATCAACAGTTGTATAGTATCGCCTATACCTTCCCTAGGACTTGCTGAGCTAAATCGAACCCTCGAGAGAGAAGCAAAGCTGTAAACGCACAGTCAAATCAAAATTCTCTGGAACTAGGAGAATTCAAAACTGCAATAATGATATAAATAATAAAAGCAGCATTTACGCGTAAGTAAGAGCTACTAGAAAAAACATTTGGCTGCTTTTCCTGGTAAAAGAAGCAAGAGGAAGAAAAAGCCACAGGCATTTACATCACGGAGAGCACACTTAAGCAGCAGTCACCCCGTTACCCTCTTTTAAAGTTAGAACAAAAGTCAACCCACAATCTCAGAGTGAGTTTAACTTATAAAACAATTTCACCAAAAAACTGATCGGAAGACTTCTTGATAGCCCAGCAATTACGCAACTGTTGTTAAATCTTATGTCTTTAATATAACGGAGATTTTTAAGATTTACTTTCACCTCTCTGCTAATGTTCTTTCACTGCTGGGGTAATAGAAATATACACTATCTCTTATCCCCAGAGTTCACTTCTTTGAAGCTTTAAAAGTTCCTAAAGTATACAAGAATTCAGGAGGGAAATTAATTCCAAACCGTATAATCTATGAACAGTATATTAGTTTAGAATACTTTTCTGTTAACACTTAATAAAGAGCTAAACAATTCATTAGTAGGAATACAAAAGCATCAAGAGAAAGAGCCATGGTGTTAGGTTACAGGGTTTCTTTTAAATAAGAATCTTTGCAATAAAGGAAGAGCAAAACCCAAAATAATGCATTCAATCAGTTTACCAAATCTTTTACTTCTGTTTTTAAGCAGTATTTGTTTAAAATGCTGCATAAAGGCTGTTAAAAGTTTAGCAGGACTTTGTCCTTTTCTTTTTCTCACCAAATACTTCCTTTAGTTCTCCACTTGAACACAGTTTTATTAGTCTGCAGTACAATTCAGGACAATTATTGAAAAGCATACCTTTTAATCCGGGTATTTGCCACAGGAGCCCTCAAAGCTGAGATGTAATTACTCTAAATATTCAGCCCAAGCAAAAGAGTTTGCAGGTGTGGAAAAAAGGAGGGGGTCGATTCTGCTCTGTTACTGTCACTAGGTTGAAAACCTCCTGCTTCTACTCCATAGCACAGTTAAAAAATAAGGTTTCTCTCAATGAACACAAGCCGGCTGACACCCACATTAGATCATATGGTAATGATATGTCTCTTGTATTGTAGCCAGAAACTTTATCGGCCTTTTTTCTTTCACATTTGTCTTATTCCTTTTGCATCTGTTTAAGTTTCTACACTGCTTTTGTAGTTTAGTGCAACAACTTGACTTGAAATTTATTTTATTGTTGATTCTTTCCCTGAAATATTTTAACGACATTGCTTCCCCACCCCCAACAGCATTCCACTAACCACACTTTCTAGTTTTATTATAATAAGCTTATTTTATTTCTGAAATGACGATGTGCTTCTCTAGGCATGTGGGAGTCTGGAAGATGCAATGAAATTTACCTTGTTGTTTCAAACGTGTCCTGCAAATATAAATAAGCAGCCTTACGTGAAATCCCTCTTTCAGATTCTTACTGGCCTCCAAATGCTTTTCCAAGTTCAAGCATTATGCTATGGAGTTTTCTGTGTATTTCGAATGCATTTCTACAGTTTCCTGGAAGAAAGCCAGTTTTTTATATGAAAAGTATGTTATTTGTTATTTTCATTACTCAGAGTTTAAAATCTCCCAATCACCACATGACGATGCTGTGTGTGTGTGTGTGTGTGTGTGTGTGTGTGTGTGTGTGTGTTAATAAAACACATAAATAGTAGAAGTGGGTAAATGTAAATTAGGACACATATGAAAATTGTGGTTCTCACAGACTATAATTTTATATAACCCAGAACTTAAAGAAGAGACTCGATTCTGTGACGCTCTCCAAATTTCAGTAAGTGGGAAAAGAAAGTGTAAGTGCAAGGAAAGATATTTATTTAGCCACTGGCAAGAATTTTTGAGTTTTTGTCACTCCCCCGCCCGGTGCTCTTGGTTGTTTCTGTGCTGAGCGTCCATGTGTCGACTTGCACCTTTATGCACTGGCCCCTAGGCTGCTACCAGGTGGAAACCTGAAATCAGCATCCGTGAAATGTGAGCCGAGCCCCTCCTTGCCTCTGCTCTCCTTGCCTGCACGAGTCGCCTCCCTGTGTGCGTCCACAGTAAATAGTTTTTGCCTGGGTGAACCCTGAAGGAATGGAATCCTTAGGAGTAAGCCACCCAGGAGGAACAGGCTTATTCCCCAAGCTCCGCTTCCCTAGTTTTACCACTGGAGCCCATTCCTTCCCCTTGATATCTCACACTACATCCTCAGGGAGAAAATGCTATGCACCCATTTTTCTGGACATGCATGAGGAGGCCATAACCCTCTCACCTGGATTTAATTAGTTTCTTGAGCTCTCATTGTGTGGAATTTCTTCATGACATGCAATTGTTTCTTCCTCAGATTAGACTTATTTATGTGCATGTCTTATTCCAAGGTACAAAGAAATCGTGCTCCTTTATCTAGATTTCCTGTACTCAACTGAACCATCATATATCCTAAATTATCAAACAATGTTGCTGAATTGCTGGGGGCAGCACAGTATTGGACAAGAACTACAGAATGTGTACTGTCTTCCTCCATCTTTGACTTTCTCCTTATCAAAACATATAAGATGATGGATTATAGAAATATGTGATACCTCTTTTCAAAAGTCAGAAAGAGAAATGAGAGGTGTAGGGACAGTAAAGGAAAAGTAGAAGAAAGACAAGATGAGAACAAAAAAAAAGATATCGTACCTTCTTACATAGATAACTTCACTCTTATAAACTCAGTTTGATTAATGTTCATATCTTGGCTTCTTCCTGAGATGGTTAGGTCTATGAATTTAGACAACTGGTTGCACTTTTGTGAACCTCAGTTTCCATATCTTTAAAATGGGTGTACATTAGTTAATTCATTAGTGTTGGAACGAAGATGATAGAAAGTAAATACTTGAAGCATTTATTTCATAGCATTGCCCTTATAAAGGTACAGTAAGCTATATTACTTTCTAATGTATTTCATAATAACCCTTGAGCTAGACAAAAAAAATAATATTTACCATTTATGTTATGTAGATAAGAAAAATAACTCAGGGACTTGCATAAGTCCAGAAAACTGGTAGGCAGCAAAGCACAAGCTAGTACCCAGGTTTTCTCACACTTAATGTAGTTTTCATTACTGTATGAAGCCTTGAGAAAAACTAAACTCTTCATATATATACAATTATCAAAATTCTTGGATGCTTTTCTCTTCACAGATTCTTTTCAAAACTGTGACTAAGTTTTAAAATTGTATTTGTATTTGTCCAGGAAAATGGGTATGTCTATTGATTACTATGATATTTGTATTGTAGTTTAAGACCCTCGTCTCCAGAACCCAAAACATTTGTGTGCATACCAGCTTATTTAAAATTTGTATCTTGAACTAGATATTGAGTTGCATTACATGGACACATAGAGGAGCTAAGTGCAGCAGAGTGTTGAGCAGCTAAGTCACAAGGAAATCGTGACGCTGACATTAGCATCCAGGTATCTTGCCATCTACCAGAAGCAGAACAACTTTGAGGACAGAATCTGTGCTGCTTTGGAGAAGGCTAGAGCTCATTCTGGCTATGGAATCTTCAGGGGTTTGTTTCCTTGCAACCTGGGCTGTCACACAGTTATGTGAAGCATTCCAGCTGAGAGCATGGGCAGCATCTGCTGCTAAAACCACTTAAGTGGTGTGTTCTATGGAAAATCCCCTAGCTAACAGGGTAGCTGGATTCTGCATGTTGCCAAAGTTCGTTTCCAGGCCAGTCTCTCCTGATTGCCCTCACACACAAGCAACTTAAACATTGTACCTGCGCATTAAGGGTGTGAAGAACGGCAGATCTCAGGAAGGCCTCCGGTACCCTTTGATTTCCTAAGAGGGCTGGAAACAAGTGATTATCTTCACAGACCTGATGTGACTTGTTTATTCTTAGACTGCATCGTCAAAGTTAAGTCAGGGGTTGAGTGGATGATCTGGCTGTATCTTTACCACCCTAGATGGATTTCTTCCTCAGCCGAGAAAGAAAGCTAAGGTAGAACTTGGGAAAACTTGAATGCTAGATGGTGGGAAGCCAAATTTAGTGTAGGTAGTGTTCTCTCAGATCTTTTCCCCTTCCCTATACACAGACCCATCATTAAATGTTCATCACTTTTACCTCCCCCATTCTGCAGTTTTGGGGGAATAAAATAAGGATAGCCAAGAAGTTATCTGCTTTAAAGATCTGTGTGAGAATTTTTAAAAAGTTAATACTTGAATCATTTTAGAGCTGCTCTTGACACACTCCAGGCAACACATAAGCTGCTATTGCTTTTGTAGATTGTGCTGTTAGATCTCTTGTCCAGGATGCACCATTCCAAAAGCGAGACCATTTCCCTTGCATAGTTCAATCATTGTTCTGTGTTAGAACTGAAGAAATCATCAAAGCTACAGCATAGTTGGCAGAGCAAGAACTTTAAAGGAGAATAAGCTAGGACTTCGGCATTTATTTTTCACTGTTAAATAATAAGTTGGGTTCTCCCTGTGGCTAATATTCTATTGGATTCCAAGTCTTGCTGAAATCTATTTGTGAAATTTGCAATGATCCAGGAGCTTATGACTCTGTACTCTGAGGGGTGGCATAAAAGTGGAGACAAAGATGAGGACAGCGTTAGCAATGGATTAGTACAGGAAAAAGGCGTAAAGCTATGAACCTCTCTTTCTCAAGAAGTAATGATTGCATTTCTTAATTCCATGACATTTTCATGGATGCTCAAAACTCTCCTTTGTATCACAGGCAATCGAGAGATTTACTTACATGTGATTATCAGCTTCTACTTTTATAATAGGTGAAAACTTATTGAATATCTAGCTTTCTATGCATACCATATACATCTCTGTAAAATGCAAGAAAATTTCCTGCCACCTATCAATCACTCAGAAGATGCCACTCTAGGAAAAAGTATTAATGTTAATCCTGATAGAAGGCAGGAAGAAGCACAAAGTGCATTGCAAAGGAGTGGGTTTCAGAGGAATTACACCACATAAGTAGGGAAGAAAGTATATACTCATAGCATAACATTTAGGATTACTGCACTAGACAACTTACAATGCACAATTCCTAGCCAAAGAATGATGCAATTAGCAATAATTGTCTTAGCAAGGCAGAAGAGGAATGAGGGAGAGATCACTTTACAGAGACTGGTTAAGTAAGTGTTTATGGGGAACAATGCACAATTTCAACTGAATCCTGAGGGATAAGAGGAATGTGTGTGGAATGAAAGGGGAGAGATGGCTTTTTAGGCTGGCAAAAACTGTAATAGCAAAACCATGGGAATAGAAAAGCAGATCAACGTGGCTTAAGTAAAAGGCTTTCTTTCCAAGAGGTGTGTGGTCTTTTCTCATCCTTGAATACTTACCAACTGACATAGTACTTGACATGTGGAAGTCACACAAAAAAATAAATGTTCCAGATGTATAGAAATAACTGAAAAGAGTTAAGTAAATGTGGGTAAAATCTAATGGTGGAAGGCCTTGAAAATCTTGTACAGTCACCTATTTGTTCAACGCATATTCATTTGGTGACTAATGTGTACCAAGTACTTGGGCTTATCAAGGGGACTCAGATGAAGGAATAGCATAATGAAAGTTTCATTTTAGCAAAAAGAAAAAAGTATAGCAAGTGTATTTAACTGGTGGTAAGACTACTGTCAAGCAAACTATGATATTATTGCTTTATTCTCAGTGTACTAAAAGCAGTCCCCTTTAGACACATATGTAACAAAACATACTTCAAAAATATATCCAATATACAGAAGAAAATGTACTATGTGCTCATGTCTCAGTAACCAAGAGATGAGCAGATCTTGAAACAGAGAGAGGACCACTGCTTGGGACACTGATATGAAGAGGTGAAAGTTTGGAGAACCTATTTCATGCCACTTTCTGTGATATACTCTTTAAACACATTATCTCAAATAAAGCTCATCATAAACCTACTAATGAGATATAACCAGAATTCATAATCAATTTATTTCCAAGTACAGATCTTCCAAGTGAGGAAACCATATTTTCTAGGTAACACTATTTTCTGTAAGACTCCAGCCCAATGATTCTGTCCTATAACTGATGGCCAGAAAAAGGTGGACTACTTTGCTTGCATACTTATCTCCAAGGAGAACACCATCTGGAAAAGAACAATAGATATAAACGACTAAGTTGACTAAAGCTTGTGAGGCATGCAAAAATCCTATTGCTAACCATTCTATATACATTTAACTCTAAAGTATTAAAATGGGATCGAGTTTGCATGGTATTCCCAGTGTGAGTGATGGGGAAATGATGCAATCTGAAGAACAAAATAAAGGAAGGATTGACACGGATTCTTCATTGGACTGACCAAATTCTCCTATCAAAAAAGACCTTATCCTAAATGTAGGCTTCCACTGGGTGTTGTAGAAATATTGACATATCACAGATGAGAATAGTTTTTGATCTGCAAGTATTGGAATGAATGGAAACCACCATAAATAAAAATAAAAGCCAGACCTTCCTTGGAAAATCTTCCCCCGCCTCTCTGAAGTTTAGCTGACTCACCACATGCCATTCCTGGATTAGGAAAGCAAAGAAGACCGTGTGTTTGTCATTTCCTTCAACAAAATGTTTCTTTACATGAGTTCTTTAGAACAGCACAATATCATACTTGAGCTGGCAGATTCTGAGGTCAGATGGCTTAGTTTTGCTTCTCAGCTTTTCCACTGATCATCTTTGAGGTTATAGTGAGCAAAGCTACTTCCCGTGAATGAGAATGAGCCACTGTGTGAAAAATGTAGAGAACAGAACCTGTCATAAAGGACAGATTCAGCTGCTTTAGACCAAGAAGTCAAAATTTCAAAATGCATCAGAACTTCAAGAGATTGCTTTTGACTTTAACTAACATTTTAGCTTAAAAGTTGTGTCCTGTTTGATTTGGAAAATTCAGACGCAGACCATACCTGTGTGCAGTGTATTCACTGGAGGGCAGCTATTTGGTCTGTAAATATTCTCCTTTCTATTTGGCCTGCATCCTAGGAAAAGTAGATGCTTCACCTCAGAGCATACCTCCTACTTCCAGTGGTCAATGAATGAGATGTTTTATTCTAATTCTGGTACTGTAAAATAATAACTTACCTTAAGAATTTTGGGAGGTAGTCACATTTTCTTGAGAACTGTATGATTTACTTAAATTGCCCCTTCAGTG
>PVKN010035686.1:0-11561 GCA_004027915.1 Capromys pilorides | reverse complement strand
AAGCAGATTAAAAACAAATATCATGAAAATTGATGATGTGTATAATTAAAACTATTCTAAAATATATTAAAAATGCATGAGCAGCTAACATTAACCAAAGGGTTTATCTGCTGGATTGTAACTGTTCAGTTTCTTAGAAGATGATCCTTCGAATGTGCTGCCTGATAAACTTCTATTTCCAGTAATAGGTAACCACTCTGATTTGCACTTCTCCAAATGTTGTCTTCTTTCCCTTTTCATGGTTCTTTCCCCAGGCGTACAGACTTTCTTGCTTACCTGCTCTGTAAGAGGCAAGACGGAGGCTGGGAATAGAACATGCTATTCTTTGCATTAAACTTTAGCTGTTGTAATATTTTTTGCTTTCTTTGAATGGCCCCTGCCAATTTATTAGTCCCTTCTGAGTTTTTCTTTCTTCAAATGTATTGAAGCCATAGTAAAGCATGGGACCAGTACAATGAAAATTGAAAGGAGAAAATTTTCAAATCTAAAAACTTGTTTCCATCCATTGGTTAAAGAAATAATAATTCTTCTATAAACAAAAGGGAGAGAATTTCTTTCCTCCTCCTTTTTCTGTTGTTTTCCATTTCCAGAAAGAGCCCAAGAAAAATTTAAGCTCTTACTTCAAGAGTTACTGATCCTTGCTTTAAAACACAAGAATTCTTCCTCTTAGGAAATTGCTTTCTAATAATCTACTTTAAAAAATAATTTTATTTTATTTTGAAGAGTGAAAACAATAGGAACAAAAATCAGAAACAAAGACAGAGACAGGGTAACATACAACAATACATGTGTTAATAGATTTTCAAAATGAGTAGCTGATTAACAATAGTTGGTATATTGTCTATTTTCATCATCAAATCTGTTGCTCAGATTACGAGGTAGATTTATGTAAGATTGGACATGTGATTGAATATTACTGCTTACTTCTAAAAGTCCTTATATTTTTATTATCTCTTCTTTCCTCTTTTACTTTAAAAATATTTTAAAGAGAGTATAGTGAGAACTTATATGATACTAGAAATGGTACAGAATTACAAGACCAAGGTGACTTATCTCACTCAACATAATGCTGAAGCAAATGAGTCTCTCCTGATTCTTCCATGACAGAGTCCTGAGGGGGCATCAGACCTACATTCTCCTTTGCCTTTCTTATCTTTTGAGAATTAATACAGGCCTAGTAGCAGCTGTATTACCTGAAGGCACCAACATCATCACTTCTACATTCTCTCTCTTCCAGACACTCTCCAATGATTGTTCTGAGTCTGATTCTCTTGCGGTGATCTTGTGGTTCACTCCTAAGAGCCTCTTTTCTGGTTATTAGAATTCTTTGTTCTTCTACCCGATACTGTAAAATATAATTTCTCTTAGGAACTAAAATCTTCCCACTCATTTTTACTTTTCATGTCTTTTTTTTTTTTTTTTTTTCCTAGCTGTCATTTACTGAATGAGCCTTCATACGAGAAGATTCTTTTTCTCTAGCCCACTGGACAGGTTTATTTCTCTCCACCTTGTTACTGATCCTGATCTGTTTATAAGACCAATGTATAACCTTAAAGTTGTTCTTCCCCATTTTGAGCCTCTGAGAAGCATTCATTAATGTTTGTCCATTAAGCATTCATAGAAAAAAATGTTTAATGGACAAACATTAAAAAATATTCTGAAACTTTAGATCTACAATATTTCTATGATATTTGCTGGGCCACAGTTTTGGAAATGATATCATACTTATGTTATTTATTGATTGATAAAATATTCAGGTCTTGGACTGAACTCACATTTCAAAGTACTGAAATTCATATCACTAAAGAGGATCTAAAAAAAAGAAAAAATTTAAGGGACAAGTGGTAACCACTTTCTGGGGAGCAGAGAGTTATTTAAGTCTATGGTACTGTGAATATGTGGAGTAAATTCAAGATCATCTCTAAATCTCACTATTAGGGTCTAGCCAATATCCACCCCAACACTTGTGACATCGTGTCCAAACTCAAATGTAATTAAAGGTCTCTGCCCCCAGCAGATCTGTATTATTAAGCTTTCAGTTTGTTTCTACAAAGATCTTAAATACTGTTTTAGGTAATGAGGTTCATTATAGCTCTGTCTACTGTGACAGCTGAGGTCAAACTATTGTAACTTTCTTATTTTTTACTGTGATACTTGATTACCACATACTATTTATCTCAGTTACTCTTCACTCATTCCTGGGACAAATACTCAACACTCAAAATGAAGTGGATGGATGCGATGAGACCATACTCATAAATCAGGCTTATAAGTGTAAATATTGTATTGTCTCCCTTGAGTAAGAAACTGAGTAGATAAAATCCAAAAGGTACAACAGATATTGTGAAAGGGAAAGAAACTGCCCCAAAGGAAAGAACAACTGGGACGGGGTAAAGGAGATCTACCTATCTTTTTTTTTTTTTTTTTTTAAGTTTTACCCCAACAGTAACTTTGCAAAACAAAGTGAAAGTGTGCTTTAAATTTGTCACAGTCTTGTGTAGCATTGAAAAAGATCTCAGGTATTTTTATTTAGGGCCAGTATGAAACAAAATGCATAGCTCCTAAGTCCCTCTCCTTTCTGTCATTCCTGGAAGTGACTTTCTTCCTTCAACAAGTATGCAATGAGATCTTGCAAGAGAGTCTGATCATTTTTCCATTTTTTTTCAATATGCAGGTCGGGTGAAGGAAGTTCATGTTTCCCATGAAACCCATTGGTTTTCATAATCTGTTAGATAAAACAATACCATTGGGGCATCCTTTCTTTTTTCCCTGTTTCTCTTGACTTCTGTCTAGTATTCATCTACATTCAGAGTAAGTTGTGGAACTTGCTTCATGGTTCTCTTCTTGGTGATGCTATCATTCTTTATGGCTTGAGTGCCCAGAAAGACAGTACAAAAACCCTTGAGTCCATAAATACCCAGCTGCATCAACTGTAGGGATCATCTAGTCTGCCTTCCATGATAAATTATAATACAGACACTTCCAATCATTAAGAACCTTGCTGTTTCTGAATCTTGAACCTCTATTTGCTGGATGTCTTCTATCTGTCTCTTTGCATGCTCCATCCAAGCTTTCCTACTCTGCTGTGTGATGTAGATCATTGTGTGCCTTTGTTCTCTGGATTCCTATAGATTCCAGAAATGGAAAATCAACAGGACATTAGAAAGGGCATAAAGAAAAAACATCAGGGCCCTTATTCCACCTGTATCCTTTATTCTGGGCTGCTATGGACTATCAGAAAGTCTTTTATATAACTCCTCTTTTTTGTTTGTGGCATTTGTCTTTTTCCTTTCACCTGTCTTTTCAAGTTGAGATTTAGTTAAAGAATCCTGATGCTGTTTACCTTTATGAAATATATTCTTTTTGTGATTTCAATATACTCTGTGCTTGTAAACATTTGTGCATAGTATGCGAAGTTTGTTTTGGCTTTGCATTTCAGAACTTGCAGTCTGTGTCCAGTGGGTTTAAATACAGAAATATCATAGCAGAAGAGCCTGGAAAGACAAAAGCTGTTCACATCTTGGTAGCCAGGAAGCAGAAAGCTGAAGGAAGAACCTGGCAGGGAGATGAGTCCTTCCATGTCAAGCCCCCAGGGACCAGCATCTTCTTACTGGATCCTCACTCTGTAGAAGCATGTTCAGCTTTTGAATCACCAGTGGATGAATTCACAGATGGGACTGCTTCCCCATGACCCAACCACCCCCCAAAAGGTGCACTTCTGGACCCATATGAACTTTGGGAGACATTCTAGTTCTTAACTATTTAACTACAGATTCAAGGTCCTGTATCTGTTAAGCTTTCAGTGACTACTCAGTTATATCTGTATTATTGGTTATTAGAAACTCAAGCAATATTTTTTATATTTTTCTGTTTCTGAGAATGTCATCTAGTCTTTTAGTTCATCAGGGAAGGAAAAAACTTCAGTTCACTATTTCCTAACTTGTTGCTTGTGTGAAATTACTTGTTTTTCTTGTCTTTGTGTGTTTAAGGAAATTTAATGGCAAGTAGCAGAAAAATCCTATCCAAAATGGCTTAGGTAAAAGTTCTTTATTATCTTAAGTATTTGGAAAACTCAAGAGTAGAGTTAATGAACTTTGGGAGACATTGGACAGTCTCCCAAATGGGAGACTGTCTATGTAACAAGTGTTAACTGTCTATGTAAACAAGTGTTATTATCATATCAGTAGAAGCTGGTTCTACTAATCATTCAAATTTGCTGTTTTCCCTGTATAGACTTGTTTTTGAATGATCTCTCTTAATGTAGACACAGAGATGTTTATATTTGCTTCACAAATATCATTTCTTCTCATGTTCGTATCTAAGTGCTCATAGACCTAATTTCACTGTTACATTCAAGCAAAATTTCTGGTTCACTCTAATTAGCTTAAACTGGGGAAACTACTCCTCCTCATAGCAATCAACCTAGAGTTTATGACAATTGTTTTAAATCAATGCTTGATTATTTATTTATTTATTTTATTTTTATTTTTTTTGGCTGGCTCAGGCTGCCTTAAGGGTGGGTCTTGGGATCAGACCACCATCCCCTGTGCCTGACTGGAATTCCCACACAGGTGCTTAAACAACTGAGCTAACCCACAAGTCCCAATGCTTGATTATGCAAAGAGAGAAGATGTCAGCAGTGTTAACTGTCCATTTTAATGGTCAACAAGAGACTTCCCTGGAGACGAGAAGTTCTCTTATATTTCCATGTAAATACTCAACTAAAATAGGCATCTGTTTCAACAAACCTCAACTTGTTGAATTTCTTGTATAATATCAAGTTTGGAATATTTTTGCATGCTGCATAAGAGTCAATATTTCTTTAAAACTTTGTTTTGAGTATTATTATCAA
The DNA here is from genome assembly GCA_004027915.1 of Capromys pilorides. Lineage (NCBI taxonomy): Eukaryota > Metazoa > Chordata > Mammalia > Rodentia > Capromyidae > Capromys > Capromys pilorides. The sequence goes on along the minus strand of PVKN010035686.1, from coordinate 6,709 downwards.
GACCAAGGAGTTCACCACATCAGTCACCTCCTTCCCCACTTCAACTCACATTTGCTAAAGAGTATATTATATGCCCAATTATTTTCTTGGTAGAGAAAAACTTTATTTTAAAAACAATTTTAATTGCATCCTTCTAATTCTGAATAAACTGTATATTCTTATATTCATGCATAAATTTCACTTAGTTCTCATGTAAGAAAATGTAGAAAGAGAAAGTGAAATCCTCCTCATTGATTTATTTTACCTCCTACATTCAAGTCATGATTGGAAAATAGTTCTTAAAAATCATTGGATCATTAGTTTATAAAATTTATCTTTCTCTTTACTCTTATGCATGAGAGTATCTATCTTTCTAATCAGAAAAACATGATGTATAGATCATGAACTTCAGTATCGGCTTTCTCACATTCTATGTAATCCTAAACTACTTTACCTTTCTCAAGTTCAGTTTCCTTAACAACCAAACTGGGAAGATGAACATTAGCTCTGAGGCTTATTATGTATGGATGACAAATAAGATAATCATACAGATACATTTACTAATCCAGATTGTCAGTACATTTTTTTCAAAATTTGTTTTATAAAAACAATAATTTTTTCCCAAAGGATGTGCTAATACATGCCCCAAATCTCAGCACTTGAGAGGCTGAGGCAGGATTGCCATGAGATTGAGGTCAGCCGAGGACACATAAGTGAGTTCAACATCAGCCTGCACTACATAGTGACATGCTGTCAAAACAAACGAATAAACAAACAAACAAACAATTTTCCATCTATATCTATATTGAAATCTCTATATCTGTCTGTCTGTCTGTCTGTCTGTCTGTCTGTCTGTCTGTCTGTCTGTCCTCAGCTCTTCTGTATGGGAGATTCTGATCAGATATCAGAAGATCAGAATGCTGCTAGAAAGCCTGCATGTAAAGACTAGGCTGGGAGGTGTCTGCTGGGAAGAATGAGGGCATTAGTTGGTGGACTCCAGATGATTTGCATTATGGCTTGGTAGAAATTTGTCTATGTTTTGCTCACATCAGAGACTTTGCCTGAGACAGAGATTAGTTAATCTGACAAAGAAAATTTCAAGGCAGTTGAGGCAGTGGCATGGCTGCTTTTAGTGAGATTTACCTTAAAAATCAAAAGCAAAGAGCCCAGTAAGACGACTTAAAATGTTGTGAGTTTGGCCAGAAAGGAAGCATCAGGAAGGCTGTGAACTACAAAGATAGAGCTGAGATCTCCATTGCTCAGGAGAAATAAAATAAAAATGTGCCCTGAGGGCATCACAGGAGGTAGCAGATTCTCATCCTTTGAAGTCTTGAGAATTCCAAGTGTAAGGGACTTTAGAGAAATACACACACACACACACACACACACACACACACACACACACACAATCCCATGTTCCAAAATACAGACGGTGGCCACACCAGGTTGCAGAATGGCAGAAGCATAGAAAATTTGTTCCTTGGAATCAGGTTCAAAATGCTCAGTAATCCACACATTCAGCCCTTACAGCCAAGAGAGAAGGAGGCCAGGCAATATGGCATCACCCACATGGCAGTGGTTTTAGGTGCATTCAGAATGCAAGAGTTTTGACTTTAGGAAGGCTTCCACTTAGATTTCAGAAGACCTGAGAGGCAAGGCAGTGTGACTCTGAGAGGGCAATATATAAAGCTATGAGTGAGATGCCTATTCAGCACAAACCTTGGAAGTTAGTAAAAACCAGGAACATGGATTGTCTAAGGAGAACTACAAGGAGAAAGCAAAACCAGATCCAGAGAAAAGCCATGGGAGCTACCAGCAGAAGTGCCATAGCAGTGAGCCATGTAAAGCTTTTGAAGCTTACAAGATTGTTTTGTATGTTCCACATGGAACTACAGGACTTGATGTTTACTCTTCTGGATTTTGGATTTGTGTTGGTCCCAAAGGTTTGTATCCTCCTGTGTATACCTTTTGAAATGGTAATGTTTATCTTGTGCTTTTAAGTATTAAAAGTGTTTAACTTTTTGCACAGGGGCTCACAGCTAAGAGTTTGCCTTAGATCTTAGAGGAGACTTGAGAGTTAGACTTTCCAACAAAACTGAAACTGTTAGGACTTTAGTACTGCTCACAGATAGACTAAAGCTTTTTGTATGAAGGGATGTATGTGAGTCTTTGGAGGGCCAAAGGCAGAATGTTATGCTTCTCATGTAATATAGTGTTGACAAACTTAATAGTCGTTCTCTTTTTACACTTTAAAAGAAAGCTTTATTCAGATAAAGCAAAACTGAATGGAAAACAGTATAACTGAAAGGAAAAACATTTAGCCCCATAATGATAGTTGAAGAGTACTACATTTCTCTTTCAGAAATTGAAAAACTTAATAGACAGCAAGAGTAGAGAAAAACAACCATATAATCATTTAAAAATTTGGCTCGTATTGAGAATACTCTATTTTTAAAAAATTATTATTATTATTTACAATAGTTAATACATTACATAATATTGTCCTTGTGATAGTTGTTCAGAGTATAAGATGCAGATTTTTAAGGGCTACCAAAGCTGTCTTATAGTGTCCAACCTGTGAAATATTAGCAAGCATGTCTTTGTATCTGGACACTGGTTTAAAAATGTATATGTGTAGTTGCCAAATTGACAAGGGGTAGACTGTGGTGGTTGATACATTATGTCAACTTCAGTTGTCCAAAATTTGGCTGAATCTGCTTGGTGATTACTTGACCTAGGGTGTGGAGGCCTATCCCAGAGTGCCTCACCACTTATAGGGTACATAAAAGTGTTGAGGAAGGTTTCAGTGTGCCACTTCCTTGGGGGAACTTCATTAATGTGGGCATGGAAAGAAGAGAGAGAAGTTTGATAGACACCGCTGCTGCTGCTCCTCCTCTGTTCTTCATTGCTTTCTGCTGTCGTGAGCTGTTGCCATTTGCCTTGGATCCAGTAGAGTATGGACTAAAACCTTCACTAACTGTGAGCTAAATAAACTTTTCCTTCCTTCATTTTGAGAGTTGGTTACTTTTCCTAGCAATGAGTAAAAAGTATCAGAGACAAAGTTCAAATAGATTTAGACATATCTAAAGAACGAGAAATATTTTTTTTTTGATCTTTAAAAGTTAGCAGAAAGAGTAGCTCTAAGAAAAAAAAGAGAGGAGGAAGGAATTTAATCCCAAACAGATCAGATTCAATAGGCGAAAGGTGCAGGAGAAAGATGATCCACGAGAGACAGAAAGAAGATAATCGGAGCCTATGATATACTCCAGGGCCTGTAAGGCAGTGTTGGCTGGAACTCAAGTTTGGCTTTCATGTGATTTGTAGGAGGGGAGGAATGTTACCGTCTGTTCTTCCTCCTGGTCATCATCACACAGAAACAAGGCTGACACATAGCAGAATGTTTCTGTAGACATAGTGAAAAATTCATGCCAGGAACCCCGCTGTGAGGTCCAAATGATATTATTTGCTCAATTCTATACATTTATTTCTCTGGAATTTCAGGATGTCATGTATGTTTGAGGATTAAAACCTTTATTGTGATTTGACATACTGTTACCTTGAAAATACTGCTGTCACAGCTATGTTCTGTGATGAAATTGGACTTGACAAGGGAAGCCTCTTGGTATCTGTTGTTTTTTGAGCAAACACCCTATGCCCTTCACACAGCAAAATACACCTTGTGTGCATAGATCATTTTGAACTCATTCTCAAGTTCCATTTTCCATGACTTTCATTTAACTAACTATGTTTATGAAATCCAGGAGATAGAGAGTGAGAGCAAGGTATGCAAAGGAAGAGGAGCATTACTATATGTCCTTATGTGGAAGTCAATGTGTCTCCATTGTTTTCTGAATATAGTGATGGAATGGTGGTCAGTTATGAGTTTATGCTATGAAAGGATTGCTTCACATAGAAATAAAGAAAACTTGTAGTATGGGGACTGGAATTCCTAAACAAAGTTTTCCCAACACCAGAATTTGGAGATGAATCAAAGAAACCATCGAAGCTGATAACTCATCTGAACTTGCTCTTTTATTTTTCCTCATCTTTTTTTAAATTAACTTTCCTGCTTTTAATTGATTATTCTGAGTAATAGCATTATAGTTACACTAATGTCACAATTATGCTTTTTAAAAATGGTTGCTATTCTAGAATTGAATTCAAGTCCTTGTTCAAGTGGCAGTATACTGTTTTACACATATACAGAAAATTTAAAACTATTCTTAATTCCTAGCTGTCTTTGCCTAAAACACTGTTACCATTCATTTTCCTTATTCCTATGTCAGCATTGCCAGAACTATTGATTCAAGTAAACAGCTGAAATTTAGATCTATTAAAGATAAGAGAATAATATGTTTTAGTTTAGTCTCAGTTAGTTTTTGATCCTTGTTATGTCAAATAGAATGTTTCTGTGCTAAATCAGACACCGCTTTGATTTCTTCAGACTGCTGATTTCCTTCTCCACATTACAATCTTTAAAGTACACTTTCACATTTTAACTACTGTATTGTGCATTGCTTATTGTTATTTGATGGCGTAAGTCATGATCCTCCCATGCAGTTATAAGTTTTGTAGCGTAGGGCACTTCTACTACACTTTTTTCCCATATAGTGCTTGACATAGGAAAGAGACTAGAACTCACAGGATTAATACTGACTCTAGATCAGTATAAATATCCAGGCTTTTCATGCGTGAGTGGCCTTACTCTATTTCTGCCATTTGGATATAGAATATATTGGAAAAGAATGCTTTCAAAGACTTTATCTCTGTCAGAACTTTGTTCCATTGTGTGGATCCTTTGTGTGTGGGGGTATTATTTCAATAATGCCTAAGTAGAACTTCAGCGCATGGTTTATCTTCTCATGATTGATATTTATGTAGAACAAAAGTATACACTGGTGAAGGCAAGGGGGAGTTGATACAATTTTAATAATCATCCTTTGGTACTCAGGGATCTATAACCAGCTTATATCTCCCTGTCCGCATCTTATAATTATGTGGGAGACAAAAAGAAAGTGCTGTCAACTTTCACATGTTACATCTAGTCCTATTCATTATTTGAATGTGAGTTTTAAAGTAGATTTGTAGAATAGAATTTTGCAGTGTATTTGTGAAATATTATTTCAATCTCGGCAACAGTGGCTATATTCAGTGATTTCCCAAAAACTGTCAGTAGAGCTCAAAGAACATTTTTGTTTCACACTGATGTATTACCTACATACCGTGGCACTAAGTTTTAGCTAGCTGCATTATATTTCTTTTAGTTCTATTGCTATGAAGAATAAATAATGTAATCTTCATAATTTCTTTATTGTGTAGTCACACCTGGTGAAGAGTCCTACCTATAGAGAAAACTCTGAAACATTTTCTAAAATGGGGAAAAAAATGACCAGTGGTATTTCAATCCCAAATTTCATATATTGCTTATATGTTGGTGCCAGCACTGCATTCCAGGGATGGAATCCCTGTTCCTGTTTCTCACTGTGCAATTCATGCTGACCTTGAAGCCCAGGATGCTCTTGAATCTGCAGTGATCCTCCTGGCACAGCCTCCCTAGTGCTGAGATTACAGGCATATGCCACCATGCTTGGCAAAGTTACCAAATACTAAAAAACTTAGTGTCTGAAAAGGAAAAGAAGCCAAGACTAATTTAACTTTATTTCAGGAAAATAAGAAAAATAAATAAATTGATCTTATTGGGGCTAAGAACTGCAATCACTTTACTATTTTAAGAAAATGGTTTACTTTGGAATGGAAAGAGGTCCTATTGAGATGAGTTGGTTCTCTTTCAAAATGTATTATTTCTCACATGGGTGAATAAAGTTATCCCATCTACTTCAAAATAGATACAAACATTCTCTGTTTACTGTGGACAGGGCACATTTCAAAAGTACAAACTACATTTATAAACATAGATAGTTATATTTAATGTTTATGTCTTACTTAGCCCCAATCTGTAAATATTCCAGAAATACTATGCCATGTCAGAACAGTCTAAAGTATACCAGAATGATGAGAACTGAAGAATTGCTTAGGATTCATTGAGTTGGCAGATTATGACCTACTGGCCAAATTCAGCCAATTTCAGTCAATGGTTGATGGCTGCCTTGGCACTAAAAGGGTAAGGTTGAGTCATTGTGTGGATGGATAAATGTCCTTTAAATCCCAAGGCATTTATAACTTAATGCCTTCCAAATCCTACTCTTTCCTATTTCAGATTCACAATGGCAATTGTCCTAGGCTTTGGATACAATAAGGGATTTAAAAAAAAACCTAGAATCTGTGGAAATGAAGATTGGAAGTTTGTGAGATGATGACTCAGAATTTTCTACGTTCCTCAACTAGCTTATTTAGTTGACAGTACATTGATTTGCTTATAATTTGCTTATAGTAAAAGTAAGGTACCAGTTGAGATACCTAGTGATATTAGCTTGTTTAAAAATATAGATGAATAAAAAGAAAAATGGGTTACCAGATATTTTATTAAAATTTAAAATGTAAAAGAAAAAACTGATCTAGTAGAGAAATAAAAAGAGAGAGAATAGAAATAAATATTATTTTCTCTCCAGAGGTTGAATTAGTATCTGGCAGATTGTTGCTCTCATGAGAATGACTAGAAAATCATTGAACTTGAAAGAATTTTGCAGGGTATATCAGTCTGGGCTGGAATTTGTTTTCTTGCAAGACTTGAAGTACTTTGATCCATGCTCTTCTTGACTTGATGGTTTGT
>PVKN010035685.1:0-11585 GCA_004027915.1 Capromys pilorides | reverse complement strand
TTATTGTAACTCTATTAACCTGTTTTATTTTGTTTTTAAATTTATAGGTTTGGTATGGGGTTTCACTATGTAGCTTGGACTTACAGTGATCCTCTTGTTTTTAGCCTTCCCAGTGCTGGGATTGCCAGTGTGCACCACCATGCCTGGTCTCAGTGGCTGGTGCAGCATGAGATGCCAGGGATCGAACCCCAGTCCCTGTGCTTGCCTAAGAAGGCGCTTAGTCCACTGAACTATCTTGGTGGCCCTTATTAACCTGTTTTGAAACTCTGATTTATTTTTATCTTTTTTCTTCAACCAGTGTTATGAAGCACATCTATCTACTACATATAAAATGCATGCATAGAAAATTCCAGAATCAGAGTGTTAAGACTCTTATCCCTGCTCTCACCTCAGTAAGAACTTATTGTATCTGAGGTGAGCCTAGGAAGATCTTTGAGGTGAATGACTACTAGAAGTCAGTCTTTTTTAACTTTTTTTTTTTTGGTCTTTTTGAGATAGAGTCTTTTTTTTTTTTTTTTTTTTGTATTTTAGGGCAGAGTCTACAGGGTGTTCAAGGATTTCACTACTAGATTGGACCGCAGTGATCCATCTCCCCTGAGCTGGGATTACAAGCACACACTACCACGCCTAGTCTCTATTGTCATTTCAGCCTGCCCCGGGGGCGGGGCCTGCAGGGCAGGACCAGGATTGAGCCTCCAGCCCCTGGGCCTGCCTGCTTGGAGGTGCTTTAATCTGCTGAGCTATTTGACTGGCCCTGAGACAGAGTCTTGCTCTGCATCTCAGGTTGGCCTTGAGTTAACTTTGTAGGGCAGGCTAGTCTGGAACTCACAAGGTTCCTCCTGCCTCAGTTTTCCAGGTGCTGAGATTACAGTTGGCATTCAGTCTCCTTTCCTTTTCCTTTGCTTTGCTTTGCTTTCCTTTCTGTTTGTCTCTCTGTCTCACTGTCTCTCTCTCTCTCTCTCCCTCCCTCTCTACCTCTCTCCCCCTCTCCTCCTTCTCTCTGTCCCTCTCTCTCTCTCTCCTTTCTCTTCCTCTCCCTTTCTTCTTTCTCCTGTTCCCTCTCTGCTCTCCTCTCTCCTCTCCTCCTCCTCCCTCCTCTCTCCTCCCTCCCTCCTCCTTCCTCTCTCTCCTTTTCTCTCTTTTGTACCAGGAATTGAATTTAGGACCATGTGTTTGCCAGGTGCTTGCGCCACTGAGCTGCATCCCTGGCTCAACTTCTAATGTAATTACTTTACCTTTCACCACATATGTTCTGCTTTATTTTGAAGGTGTAAACATTTGTATATGACATATTACAGACTTGATCTTTGTAACTAATCCTTTCTAGTACAGTGCTTTGCATGTAGTAGTCTCAGTAAAAATTCATTGGATTAGTAGATGTATATATAATAAGACAAACCGCATGTATAAAGCACATTGTAAATAAACCATTATCAAGGAAAAATGTTTCATTTTTGGATATGAATTCAGGCAGAGTTGTATTATAATGAATGCAGAATCTCACCCATCTTTTCAAAGAAAGATAACGTTTGGCAGTTAATAGCCCAAGATTGTGAATTATAGAATGGGATGATTTTACAAGCTTGTTCTATTTACTAGCAAGGTGGTCTTTGCTAGTAAAGTTATCTATTATTTTTAAAACTTAGTTTTTTCATTAGCTTAAAATACGTTTACTGTTACTTTCTGTCAGCTATAGAAAAGAGCTATTTTATTTTCTTAAAGTAAAACCACAGAATTCAGTGGGACTTAATGTGTCTTGTGTTTAGATTCCTAAGAAATCGTTAGTATAAATATAAGATGAGGGAAAATAAATTTGGGGGAGAAATTTATGCCAGAAGCTTTGGAGTATTTAAGCCAGGTATGGTGGCATACACTTGTAGTTCCAGCTACTTTAGGAGGCATCTCAGAAGGACGGCTTGAGCCCAGGAGTTGAGTACCAGTCTGGGCAACATAGCAAGCACCACCCCTTTATGTTAAAAAATAGTTTTTGAAATATTCAGATGAATGCCTCTGCTGTGTGAACCAACAGTGAGATATAGCTGCTAAATCAGTGAACGGTTAGCAAACTGTGACCGCTTGAAATGATTGTAATTCTGGAAGCTTACATTTATTAAGTGCCAAGTTTGATTTATGTGGTAGGCATTGTGAAATCCTGTTAAGATCATTATCTCATTCTTTTCCCCTCTCAGACATCCCAAAGTTTAGGTTTTATTATCCTCGGTTTGGGAATCAAGAATAAAATAACTTGCCCAGGATTATGGAAACAAAGATAAAGCTGAGATGGCTGATAAACTCATGGTCTTTACCGCTTGCTAATCCTACCTTGTTTCTCCCCGATTCACTTACCTCACCTTTTCATTGTTCCTTCCATTTTTGTGGCTTTACTCTGACTGCCTCTTACCTTAGTTATTTCAAGAGCCTCTGTTCCTGTCCACCTTCTTGTTCAGTGTTTACTCTTCATTTGCTTCAGTTTATTCTAACCACTGCTGTCAAATGATTATGGCGGTCATTCTACTCAAATTCAGCGCTGGTCTTCACTGCAAAAATTAGGTGCTTAGGCATTCAAGCAGTCTCCATTTCTAGCTACAGGAACACATTCCAGCTTTATCTCCTAGCAATGTTTTGTTAGGTAAATAAAATATTTCCATAAAATTAATTGCTATAGTTCTAAGTGTGTCTGTTTTTCCTTATTTCTGTATTCACAGTGATTTGTCTATATTTCTTTTCAACTATTTTTACTTACTTAAAACCATTCTTGACAATTCTTTGTTTTTGATACCTCTATTTAGATCTTGCATTTGGACCAGGTATCATTATGGGGTATTTGTACAGCTTTTATGTAAGTTTAATGATCTGCTTTGTGTGAGTTTTCTTTTATGGCTCTGGTTATAAACTTCTTGCTAACAGGGAATTTTAAATTCATATGTATGTATATGTGTATCAGCTTTGCTCCTTACATGTCTAATGTTGACATTATAGTTCATAGGCATGAAGTCCCCTTTGATACCTGTGTTTTTATATAGATCTATGAGAAGAATTCTGAAATGAAGTTTTTCTAATTGGTTGATTTTCACTGGTTTGTTATAGAAATAAAATAAAATACTTAGATTTCATTTAGATTATGAAATTATGTTAGATTATGTTATTAACTTTTCAACAACATAAAATCACTAATACCTTAGGTCAAGTATTATCTTTTTTATATAATAATACATACCTGTTACTAGTAAGAAGGAAGTCTTATGCAGTAAATATTGTATTTGATTCTTTTATTTATTTGGTACAGGGTCTCGCTATGCAGCTCAGACTTGTAGGATCCCCCTATCTTAGCCTGCCTGGCACTGAGATTACAGGCGTGTGCCACCACATCCAGTTATTGTGCAGCGCCCAGGGTTCTGGGGCTGGCACAGCATGCAGTATGAGGAATCAAACCCAGGTCTTGTGCCTGCTAGACAGGCACTTAGATCACTGAGCTATCTCCTCAGGCTCTGTATTTGATTCTTAAAAAATATTTTTATATAAAGAAAATTACGATAAGAATATACACAAGTCTCATTACTTATATTAAAGTATATAAAGAAAGTTAAACATTTCTCCATATCTTTTGCATTACTGTTATTCTTTTTTGTATTTGAGATGGACTATTTTAAAATCAGTTTGTTCAGTTAATCTTGTGGATTATTGAGTTAAATCAATATCATGGAATTTTTCCTATTCTATTCTATTTTGTTTTGTTTTATTTTTCCTATATTTAGGACAAGGTCTACAAGGTCTACAGGGTCTTACTATGTAGATTAGACTCGTAGTGATCCTCCTGTTTTCAGCCTCCCAAGTGCTGGGATTACAGGTGCGCACCACCACCAGCAGTCTCAATCACTTCTCAGTGCGCCCCGTGGGGGGAGCCAGCACAGCACACAGGATTGAACCCCCGGTCACTGCGCTCTGCTTAAGCAGGTACTTTAGTCTTCTGAGCTAGCAGGCTGACCTTTTCATTTTTTATTTATTTTTCCTCATAATTTAAAAAAAATTTATGCATTATAATATTCCCCAATTGTGTATATATCTATCCCTCTCAGCCCATGCTGAGGGCAGGGCTGGCATGGCATGAAGTGCCAGAGATTAAATCGCAGTCCTTGTGCTTGCCTAAGCTTGCCTAAGCAGGTGCTTAGTCTATTGAGCTATCTCGTCAGCTCCCTGTGCATATTCTTAAAATATGCTTGATATTAAAATTTCTTTCAGTATTATAAGCATTAAACTGAAGCACTGAGAAGTAAGTTCTCTAAGTTTTTGTATTTTGAATTTTTTAAAACAGTTTTTTAATTAGATTTTTAGTAAGAAATTTAGAATGTTAACTTATGAAGATAAATTCCATTTGTCAGAGAAAAAAGGAATTATAGGTAGCCCCAGAGCTGAGGAACAGTTTTGATTTTTTTGGTAAATCTGTGAGTCCCTCTTTTAACCCACCTGTGCTGCTCTGAAATCTGGTATCTGTCTTTCTCATTGTTGAAGATCTCACACTCCTGGTGTCTGGACTTCTGTAGCTGCTCTTTTTGAAGTAAGCATCAGTGAGGAGTTTGGGTATTTTCACTTTGCTGATACCAATTTTTGTGCAGATGGCAATGACAAACTTCTGGTGTGTTCTTCATAGAGAAACAGGTTTAAGGCTAAGAGGCCCAGTCACAAGTAGCAAGCCACGGCCAGTTGTTTCAGGAAGACCACTCTCTTGCCTGTGTGGTGCCCAGTGAGGGTGATCAAGATGGTGCTGGGAGTGAGGCTAGCTTGAAGTTTCCTCACGTGCTGACTCAAGGGTTTCCTGTGGGGCTCAGTAGTTTTCAGGACACATCTTTAGTAGGCTAGTATCTAGGCATTTTATAAAGCTTAACCACCCGGGTACCACATTCTCGTCAGTACTGACTGGTTTTATGATAGTAGCAAAAACTTCTTCGTTTTTCTTCTCAACCTTTGATTTAGCAGCTGAGTACTTTATCTTATACAAAGACTTTCTGGAATACATAGCAGGTCAGGAGTATCTACCAAGTCCTCCAACCAGGACAGGATTTTGGCTGCTCCTTCTTGGACTTTTTTGCCTTAGTCTTTACCAGTGCCACTTTCAGCAGCCTCCTTGGCTTTGGGTCCCCCCTCCCTTTTTTTTAAAATTTGGTACAGGGCCTACAGGCTCTTGCTACATAGATTGGATTCATAGCGATCCTTCCTATTTTTCAGCCTCCCAAATGCTAGGATTACAGGCGTGCGCCACCACTCCCAGTCTCAATGGCCATCTCAGCGTGCCTCGGGTGGGGCCTGCACAGCATGCCTGGGATGCCCAGCTCCTGTGTCTGCCTTTAGTCCACTGGACTATCTGGCCAGCCTTTGGGTTTCTTTCTTTTAGTATTTGGCTTTTCAGTTTTTGGTTTTTTTTTTGCCTTTTATCTTGCAAGATCAAAAAGACTATTTTGAATTTTATGGAGTTATCATTTTGTATAACCTACAGTATAATGTTAACACATTTTAGTTTTTACATTGACTTTTTTCCCCTGATCTCTTTATAACATTTAACTTGTACTTAAACTTCCAAGTAGAACAATTCAGTCATTATGATTTCTCTCATAATCAGTATTTTTTATTCAGTAGCTAGGTTTTGTATTTTTTGAAAGTTTAGTGATAGTTTGACTTCCGTCTAATCTCAAATGAAGTTTTGACTTTTTTTTTTTGGCTGCTTTTCACATTTACCTTGTTCATTTGCTATGGTGCATGTAACTTGTAATTTCATTTCAAGATGCACTTTTAGGTATTTTAATTCTGTTTTGGAGTGAAGGCCTTGGATGGATTATCATTATAAAAAGATCCCATTTTGCTGTCTAATGCCAAATAAAAGTAGGCAATAGCCTGAGCTTAGCGACACACATCAGTAGTGATAATCGCTTATTTCTGTGCCCTGGGAAATGTTCTTCACCTTGAAGAGAAATTAATTCTAGCAGAGTAGTGGACTTGTAACCCAGAAAAAAACTGAGATTGTTCAGCCTTCTAACATACTTTATCATGAGGCAATTTGGTTCATGCCTAAAAAATATTGGAACTCATTCAACCTCTAACAGCTGAAGAATTGGGATTCTTAATGATAGAGTGGAAGTCAATAATAGTAAATGGAAAAGACACTGTGTGGTCTGTTTTAGTCTTCGATTTTTTAAAATTACTGTTACTTTCACTTTCCTTGGCCAGAATTATCTCTACTCATATGTATTCTTTTGAAAGTGTAGAGTTTTTGATTGCTTACATTTTCACAACAGTTCTGTTGAGAGCTGCCAGTTAGTTTATGCTGTCAAGTAATTGGTAGAGAGAAGGAAAGTCTTCATTTAAAGAAAGAATGAGTGGCTAAAAAATGAATTTGATGCTGGTGGGGTATCTTGGCAGTGTAAGAGACTGCCTGACAAGTGCGAAGACCCAGGTTCCATCCCAGTACCACAGGCTGTGCCAGTCCCGGAAGCCAGGGCGCAGTGTGCTGGCTACCAAAACCAGGCGTGCTGGTGGACGCCTGTGATTCCAGTGCTGGGGGTGCTAAGACAGAAGGCTCACTAGGAGTCTGAGCTGTGTAGTGAGGTCCTGTACCAAATACATAAATAAATAAAAGGTTCTTTTTTTTTTTTTAAAAAAAAATGAATTTGATAAGAAGTAAAAGTCTGTAAAACAAAAAAGAAATGAGCCTTTGAGGAGTAGAAATCATTAAAATGGAGATACCTATTCCTAGAATAAATGCATAAAACATGGATGTAGTAGTATGCAAAGGATCTGTTATCACCATTATTATGCTTTATTATTTAATCTTTAACCATGCAGATTACATTTACCACTACTTGCTACTGACTTACTCCTTAAAGTTCTGGCTTCATGCTTATACTGACACACTACCTTTTCCCCTTGTTTTCCCCTACTGTTTCCTCACTTACATAAAATTGTATAGGAATGAAATTATGGGTCCAGGGATATTTTAATTTTTACTGTCTATGCATGTCATTATCCCTAGAATAAAGTACATAATAAGTGCATTTAAAATTGTTTAATTTAGCTACACTTAAAATTTGAAATTGCTATATTTCTATTCATTCTGTTATTATTTAGCAAGAATTTATTCTCTCTTCTCATAGCTATGACCCTCAAGGTCTTGGGAAAACATATGTGAAGATTATTTTAAAGTTATGCTGTGTGTGTGTGTGTGTGTGTGTGTGTGTGTGTATGTGTGTGGTACTGAACCCAGAGCCTTACACATAGTTAAGCACATTCTTTGCTTTTGAGCTACACTTCTAGCCCCAGTATGGTATTAAAAGACAGTAATCTTCCTTAGCATCTTTCATGGGAGTTAGGAAAAAAGTTCTAGACCACAACCCAGGAGAAGCAATTTCACAGAGAACAGATATGTTTTGGAGTTATAGTAATTTATTTTACTCACTTTTCTATTGGCATGACACCCACCCCCAGTGGAATATCTGACAAATAGCATGTGCCAAAGTGTGTTTGACATTTTCTGGTTTTGAGAATCCAACCATGAACACTAAAGAATCTGACCTTATTTAGATACAGCAGTGTTACAATGCAAACTTAATAAAAATTCTGTGTTCATAGATTGATGTGAGAAGGTACACTTCAAATTTTTTTCTGATCAGTAGCCTAATTTTAAGGAATCTAGCAGCCTTGTTATTTAATGGAGATACTCTGATTCATATATGGCAATGAAGTACAGTAACTGGGAAATGGGGTATAATTGATTATCTCCAAAGCCTCTTTGAATGAAAATATATATATATATGTATATGTATAACAGACAAATTTCTTAGAGAAGAAGTGTTTAAGAAAGAAGGGCTCTTATGATTAGTTTTGGAGCATGCAGTGTATATAGTCAGCCAACCCCCATCACCTTTGAGCATGTAGATCATGGAGGAACATGTGGCAGAGAAATGTGGTAGTTGGGAAGGAATGAGAGAGATAGGAAAGATCCAGGGCCTTACTGTTCCCTTCAAGGGCACAACCAGTGACCTAATATCTTCCCAGTAGGCCCCACCTCCTAAAGTTTGTACCATCTCCCAAACCACAAGATAGAGAAGTTTGCCTTTAATATATAGGCCTTTGTGGGACATCCCAAAGGAATGAGTCAGGAAAAAACATTTTTCAGTACAGGGTTTTGTAGGTCATAGAAATTGGTATGTTTTTGTTTTTTAACCAAAGATTTTGAAGTAAGGAAGTAATAGGATTTATGGGAACAACATTAGAATGTTTATATCTCCTCTAAATCTACTGCTAATATTGTTTTAGTATCAGCTGTCTGTATGATACTCAGTTAATTATGTGATCTATAGTTATTTATTGGGTCTTTTATTTGGTAGGCCCTCATATATGTGACCATTGACAAGACTGATGGGGCTCCAATTATCATATAACTCTAGTTTACCATTGATTATAAACAAGGACATAGAGAGTCATAAAAAGGTGTAATAAGAAATATGGCAGGGGATATGCACAGTATTATTAAATACTTGAAAGTGCTAAACTTATATGTAAGTGATCAGGGGAAACTTTTCAAAGAAATTTTTTGTGCCTCCTCAGGCAGTGTCTATGTCTGTTTCCATCTTTTATTGTCCTTTCAGTGGTAGAATTTTATTTTTCCTAGGCAGAAGTTTTGTATTATGTTGGGGTCATTTCCTTTTCATTTTTTTGGGCTGAGAGTTTTCCTTCATTTGGCTTCATTATGCCTGCTTAACTATACTTCAGCTTCTAAAAACTGATTTATTTCTTTGTTCACATATGCCATAAAACTCTAGAAATTACTCTGCTTGCTGTTTCCAGAGTTTCTCCTCCATTTTCCAGTTTATTTAAACAGTGTTTTTCACCATACTCCAGAACTTTCTTTGCCATGTCCTGTGATTTCTACATTGTCAATTGCAGTAGTCATATCTTAATCCTTATCCTAACTTGATTTTGGAAACAATTTGACAATTTGCCTTCTTTTATGCACACATTTTCTTGATTCCTTAATTTCTTAAAGTAGTTAGATTATGGGGGTGTTATAGCTGATATGCCATTAGGAAGTAAGGTCTAATTTTATGAAGTGGGTCATGATGGGTATAACATGGAAGGGTTGTCTCCCTTCCCAGCCCTCTCCTTGACTCTTCTGTTTCCTGTCTGGTGTGCTGGGAGCTGCTGTCCTGTGCAACGCGTCTCCTCCATGCCACATTGCTTTGGAGTCAGCCAGTTGTGGATTGAAATCTACAAACTGTGAGCCAGAATAAGCCCCCCTTTCTTTAAGCAGCAGATGTTAAGTATTTTGTTCAGGTTACAGGGAAAGTGACTAAAACATATTTTGGTACCTGAGAATTGGGACCATTGCTGTTAGGCCAGCTGCCTGTGTGGTTCAGAGCCTTTGGAACTGGCTTTGGGAGGAGTATAAAAAGGGTTGTAGATTCCAGCTGGAAAAGCAGCCTTTGAATACTGTAAGCAGAGCTGGATGGGAGATTGAAGCACAGAGGACCATGATGCTGATAAAATTGCAGATGGTAAAGACCATGCTCAGCTTTTAGTTGGGAATGAAATATCCTTTGGCAATTTGATTCCAGAGCATGTGTGTTATGCTGACAGAACATTTGTTTATATTTTGCTCAAGTTCTGAGACTTTGCCAGAGACAGAGATTATGGGTGGCAGACTAATTAATCTGATAGAGGAAATTTAAAGGCAGCCCAATATTTAGTCTATATTGTGAATATTGCATATTACTTTTAACCAGGTTTATTCTGAAGATGAAAAGCAAATAGCGTAGTTGAGTGCTTTTTTTAAAAAAAACAGTTTTGAGTTTCAAAAGGAAGGAAGCAAAGTTAGCCCCCACAGAGATGGAGTGGGGAAGAGCTTGCCTGCTGAAAAGATTACCGTTAAAAAGAAGCTAAGTACATTACATTAGGAAAATGGGAAAGATGCCTGAGGGTATCTGGAGAAACTGCAGAAACCCATCCTTTGACCTGCAAAAGTAAAAAACACATTTTTTTTTCTTTCTTTTCTTTTTTTTTTGAGAAGTGAGGCTCAAGACTTTCTCCCTGACAAAGGCCACATAGGGTATTGATTTCTTAGGATTCAGGTCGACATGCTTGTCGACCAGGCACTTGTTGGCCTCTGTAGCCATTATGTAAAGGGCCTTGGTACTGCTGGAATTAACACCAGACCTTGGCACAACCCACTTGGTGCTAGTCTTTATGGACATAGAAAATGAAAGAGTTACAGGATCCTGGAAGCTTTCACCCAGGTTTCCAAAAAGGCCTGGGAGGCCAAACAGTGTGCTCCCCAAGAGGGCAGTGTGTGAAAATGTAAGACTGGGGTTGAAAGTGCAGTGAAGAGCCCAAGAAGTTCAAAGAACTCAGGAACATGGAATGTCTGAGAAAAACCACAAAGAATGAGCAAAACCTGCCCAAGGAAGAAGCCATGAGGACTAAAGTTGTGTTTTTTTGTTTTTACAGTTACTTTAGTGCAGAGCACAGTGTTTGGCACACTATATTTCTGTAGGACTAAAGCTACCAGCAATGCCTTAGAGGTGGGGCCGCCCCAGCCCCTTAGAGTTCACATCTTTCCATTGCTTGCTTTGTATACTTTGTATACTGGACACAGAACTAAAAGATGTAATGTTTACCCTATTGGATTTCAGTCCTTGCTTTGGACCTCTGGGTTACTATCCCCTGTTCCTCTCTTTTGAAATGGGAATGTTTATCCTATACCATTGTACGTGTTATTCTTATTCCCTGCTTTTTCTCCCATTATCTTATTATATCAATTAACACTCCATATATAGACTTTAGAGATTATCTTTTGTTGCTCTTGTTCATTGCTTCCATCCAGATGTTTAAAATGATATCTGGCCCAGAATGGACACTTAGTCAGTATTTATAAGGTAAAAGAATAAAGAACTCTAGACCACTGATACTTTAAATTTAGATAGCACACTTTAAAAGTTTGACTTCTGATGTAGTAAAAAGACACAACAATATATATTTTAGAGTCATACAAATCAGAACTTGTTTGTTAGTGGTCCTTACTAGCAGTCTGGCCACGTTAGTTGATTACTTTTTCTGGGATACAGTGTTCTGTAAAAGGAGCATAGTGATATCTTCCCCAGAAAGTTGTCACAAAGACCAAGATAGTTATATATCATGTAACACTGTTTCAGGAAATAACAGGTTCCATATTTAATGATGGTTCTAGAAGAGCACATATATGTTTTAGTTTTGAACATCTTAGTTTGTGTGAGCACATAGTATGATGTTCACATAGTAAAATCATCTAACAATGCATTTACCAGAAGTTATTCTCTAGTAGATGACTATGTTTAGAGTATGGATGCAGTATTAGCAATGTGTTTAGAAATGGATGATGCTAATCTAGTAATGGTCTTTTCTTTGTAATTTGTATTTTTCATTCTGTCTTGTACTTCTATCATACTGCTACATGAACCTTCTTGAAAAAGGGAGTTTGCATCCCTGACATTATGATAAAAAATATGTGAAAACCTTATGATGGCTACACCTGTTTCCTTAGGTTAGAAAATGTCAGGGTCTTC
>PVKN010035684.1:0-11596 GCA_004027915.1 Capromys pilorides | reverse complement strand
TGAGTTAAAATTTTTTCTAAACTTGTAAACAACTATATTCCTGTTATTATTGATATAAAAATATTTCCCCTCAGTCATATTCAGATAATTTAAATAAAATAATTAGAAATCTATTTTTTCTTATAAAGTATCATTTTGTAGAAAATTTACCATTAACATACTGGAGAATTAGAAGACATACTACAGGAAATTCATTACATATGCCAATGATTTGATGGTTTAGAATAACAAAACAAAATCTAATGGGTAGGAAAACCTTTTTTTGGTTTTAGGGAAGAGTCTACAGGGTGTTCAGGGTCTCACTACTAAACTGAACTCATAGTGATCCACTTGTTATAGCCTCCCAAGAGCTGGGCTTACAGGTGTGCACCACCATGCCATTCTCAATTGCCCTCTTGCACCCCCAGACCCTGCGCCTGCTTGCAGGTGTTTTAATCTGTTGAGCTATTTGTCCGGCCCAGGGAAACCTTTTTGAGTTCAAAATCTTTGTCAATAGTGTAGGGAAATAGTTTTATAAGCAATTCCCTTAAATGAAATGTCAACCAATACAAGGTGAGTAATAAGGTAAGCAAAATAATAGGAGGCAGTGAATAATGTATTTGAAATTAAAATATGATTTAGAATAGAAAACCTTGTAGGAGAGAGCCTGACATCTCATATTAGCTGTGTGTGCTTCTAGACAATACACACACATACACACACACACATATCCTGTTTACATAGAAATAATATTATGCTTCAAAACTGAACTAGTAAAGGTTCTTCAGAGAAATAGAATTAATATGTTGTGTGTATATACAGACAGATGTATTTTAAGGAATTGATTCAATGTGAATGTGAATGCTGGAAATTTCAAAAATCTGCAGAATGTGCTAGCAATCTAGAGACCCAGGAAAGAACCGATGCGTGAAACTCATTTGTTAGATTTGGCAGAATTCCCTTCCCTGGGAGAGGTCTGCTTCTTCCTAAGGATTTTCACTGAGTAAACCTCACCCATACTGGGGAGGGTTATCTGCTTTATGCCACAAATTACTGATTTAAAAACCACTCCCAGGAAGTGAATAAAGAACCTACACAGCCAATCACACAAACTGGACCAAATACGTGAATGCTGTAGCCTGTTCAAGTGGACCTATGAGATTAACCACTGTGAAAACGTCTGAGTCAGTTCTCCCACTGTGTTGGCGACAGGGGCACCGCCTCCTCAACAATTCGAACGTGTCACCAAGGGTCCTCAATGGTGCACAGTCATTTTGGCCAAATAATTACATTTCTGTTCTATGGAAATAAATCTCAGTGCAGATGCAGAAAAGACTTCATCAAAATTTAAAAATTGGTGGCAAGTAAATGTCACTCACGAAGTTAAAAACAAGCTCTCAATAAAGAAAGATGCCGGGAGCAAAGGGAGTGAGAAGTTTAGGAAGCCGCAGCACTGACACACCCACTGGTGTGTTGCACACGTAGTAGAATTAGTTTTTAAACTATGGAAGGGAAAGACGCCGGACAAGCTTCAGAAGGTCACATCTGCAACAGTTGTGAGGGAAATGGAAGCCTGTGGCCCCCAGTCTTGCAAGGAGGAAAACACATTAGGAGAAAGGCTGATTTGTTCCATTTATGCTACAGGTTTCTTTGGTTCGCTCAAGCACAAGTTCTGTCCTTTTGTTTGTTTTGCTTCTCTGTAGGAGGGAATCTTGTCCATGTCTTACACTTTGAGAAACATTTAGGCCAATCTTTGAAGATCATGATACATCGTTTATTAAACATTGTTATTAATTATTTTGTTATGAAAATTTTATTTTTTTTCAGAGAAGTATGGCTGTTTATTATACTTTTAAAAATTAAAACCTAGCTTAATTTTAAAGTTATCTGGGCATCCAGATAGCTCAGTGGACTAAAGCACCCGCTTAGGCAGATGCAGGGGCCGGAGTTCGATCCCCAGGTGCCACCCCCACCCCCAGGGCACGTTGAGACTGTGATTGAGACTGGGCGTGGTGGTGCACACCTGTAATCCCAGCTCTTGTGAGGCTATAAATAGGAGAATCACAGTGAGTCTGATCTGTGTAGTGAGACCCTATAGACCCTGTACTAAATAAAAATAAAATAAAAACTAGTTTTATTACATTAAAATAAATAGATATGGCATGGGAAAGTGCAAAAAGATTTTATCTGGATAAATAATAGTCTTAAAGGTAAAAAAAGCATATATAAAACAAATTTAAAAGTATTAAGAATACACAATACCAAGAACTCTAGGGTGATGATAGTGTATTAATTTAGGCTCATTCATAACAAGTATAGTGCTTGGGAACTGGATTTTTAAAAATATTTTTTAAAAAAATTGTTTTTGTTTATTTATTTGATAGAGGATCTTGCTGTGCAGTTCGGACTCATACTGATCCTCCTGCTGCAGCTTCCCTAGCTCTGGTATTGCAGGCATGCATGACCACGCCTGGTTCCGGGCCTGGCACAGCATGCAGTACTGGGGATCAAACCCGGGTCCTTGTGCAGGTGCTTAGACCAACAAGCTCTGTCCCTATCCTGGGAGCTGGATTTTGATGGGAAACTCTGCATGCGTGAGGGCAGGAGACACACAGGAGTTGTCTGTGCCTTCTGCTCAGCTTTCTCACAAATCTAAAGCTGCCTAAAACATTTTGTTAATTTGCACAATGTTTTAAGTCTCAGCAATGGTTATACTTTAAAACTTATTTATTGGACATTAATATATGCTTGCAAAATTTTGATAAGGATAAAAATGTATTATAATAGTTCCAGGCCATTTTAAAGTCATTTTCATGTGCAGCATTGCTGTTATGTTATAAATATAATATTATAAATATACTTTGAAGATGTAAATTTGCTTCTAAAAAAGTTAAGGTTTCAGGCATGGTGGCGCACGCCTGGATCCCAGCACTTGGGAGGCTGAGGCAGGAGGATGGGTGTGAGTTCGAGACCAGCGTGGGCTACAAAAGTGAGCTCAGGCCAGCCTGAACTGCGCAGCAAGACCCTGTCTCCAAAAGACAAAAGTAAATAAATAATTAAATAATAAAGAAAAAATAAAGAAGTTAAGGTTTTTTGTTTTTTTTTTCCCCAGAGAGTAAAATATTTTAGATGATACGTACTTATAGTTTTATCTTTTTTTTTTTTTTGGGTGGAGCTGGGGATTGAGCTCAGGCCCCTGCCCTTGCCAGGCAAGTGCTTATTCTACTGAGCTATCTCCCCAGCCCAGCTTTATCATTTTATGTACAGATACATACACACAGGTATGTATACAAATTCTGCAATTCTAGAACATACGTTTGTGATTTAAAATTCTGAGTTATATTTTTTATCACTGATTTAGGTTTTTGTTTTATACACGAAGCAGTAGAGCCCAAAGTGGAGAAGATACGGATTTTTCAAAAGGTGAACTGTCCCTGGTGCGGCGTACTTCATGGAAGCCTCGAGAGTGCTTTCGGACATGTTATGTTTCAGTTGCTGGATTTGCTAAGGAGCAAATCCTACTTGGGACTGCCGGCTTCTGCTGACCGAGGCGTTCTGTGTGTACAAGTGTCGGATGCGCACTGAACTTTGACCTCTCACCTATGACGTCAAAGGTGCTTTTATGTGACATTGCTGTCACTCGAAAGGCTGGTTTTGTAGCTAGAGCCACAGGAATTGAAAAGGTTTAAGACGCAGGACCTGGCGAAGTCTCCAGCTGTGCATGGGTGGGGGATGCGAGCCTCGTGGATGAGCTGTTCTTCCACCCTTTCTTTCTTGATTACTCGTTCCTTTACTAAACATATACCGATGGAGTACAGTTTAATAGGATATTTTATGAATTTGAATGATATGTTTTGCAAGAGCACTGCCCCTTCTTTGGATGAAGCATTAAATTTCTTTTATTTACTTACTTATGTATTTGGCACAGGGTCTCACTACGCAGCTCGGACTCCAAGAGCTCCTCTTGTCTCAGCCTCCCCAGCCCTGGGATGGCAGGTGCGCCACCACGCCCGGTTTCAGTGGCCATCTCAGTGTGCCAGTGGTTCTGAGGTCGGAACAGCATGTGGTACCAGGGAGCAAACCCAGGTGCTTGCGCTTGCCAGGCTGCCTAGCTCAAAGCATTACATTTCCTTGGCTTCTAAGAAGAGAACTTTTGTCAGGGGTAAATGGAAAATCTTTTCACTTACTAGTATGTGAGCATAAATTTGTTTCACAGATTATTTATTACCCAGGAAATCAGAGCTCAGGGATTTGTGAAAATAAACAAAACAAAACACAGGTTCCTTCATAGACTTGTTTCAAGTATTTGCAGATTTTATTTATTTATTCATTTATTCAGTTATTTATTTATTTATTTATTCATTCATTCATTTTGTGGCGGGCTCAACCCACTCTGGGGGTGGGGCTGGTGCACCATGTGGTGCCAGGGATCGAACTGTGGTCCCTGTGCACTTGCCTAAGCAGACGCTTTAGACCACTGAGCTATCTCACTGGCCCTATTTGCAGACTTTTATGAAAACTGTTCCCCGCTGTTAATGGACTTCACAATAAATTATAAATTTTTGCTGCTATTCTCAGCTTTCTCATGCTTCTTGCAGTAAGAATTTACTCTCAGTTTTGCAAAATTTGTTGATATTTATTATAAAAGTAAGTTAAGCACTAAAGAAAAGTAAAACAAAACAAAAAGCTTCCTGTAAAATTTCAATCATAAATATTTAGGGATATTACTTGGGAACTATGTCCTTGCATAACAGATAGAAAGGTAGGGTCTTAAGTGTTAGAATAATAGGATCATAGTTTACATGATCTTTTAAAATTCAAGGTATTTTATTTATTGATCCCTCTCACCAACTCCGCAGGAGGGCTATTTTCTGTGCAATGGGTTCCATTAATCTGGGTGCACAGGTCAAGGCACCTGGAGCTACGTGTACCCGTGGAAGACGACCACCATACATAACAGTTGTATCATCTTCAGAAGATTGTGCTTTTCCTTTATATTCCATTCTTCTCATTGCCCCCAAGCCCAGGGGGATCACGGATCTGTTTCTTTTTATTACTCATTTTCAATTTATACAAGCAGAATTGTAAAATGCACAATTTATGCCTGCAGTGGAGATTTTCCTCATATAGTTTTGCATAAAAATCAGTTTGATCGGTGTTGCAGTATTTTATATCTTCAATGATTTTTTGGGTCTATCTCCATCAGTTATTTCTGCAAAGTAGCAAGCTTCTACTTTTATAATTGTGACTCTATTCCTCCAATTACTTTTTTTTTCTCTGTGGCTGGCTCAGCCCACCCTGGGGGCGTGGCTGGCGTGGCGTGTGCTGCCGAGACTGAACTTCGGTCCCTATGCTTTTGCCAAAGCAGGAGCTTTAGACAGCCGAACTATTTCACTGGCCCCTTATTCCTTCAATTCTATTGAGTTTTCTTTCCGTATTTTCAGGCCTCGGTGTTAGGCGCATGAACATTTACGATTGCCGGATCTTACTGGTAAACTGGAGTCCTTCTTACTGTGCTTAGCGCTGTGCTTCATCTTGAACCGTGCTTAATTTCTCCTCAGTAACACAACTTTCTTCTAGTACTTTTTTTTTTTTTTTTTGGTAGAGATCTGGAGTTAGTATGTTCCCTTGGAATTTTTCTTTGTTTTTAAATCTGAAAATATCTTTTTAATTTATTTTTTCATTTTATGAATTTGGTACAGGGTCTCACTATGCAACTCAGACTTGTCGTGATCCTCGTGTTTTCCGCTTCTCCAACGCTGTAATTACAAACATATACCACCATGCTCAGCACGCCCCCGGGGGTGGGGCATGAGGGGCGGGGGGTCAAACCCTGGTCCCTGCACTTGCCAGAGCAGGCATTTAGTCTGCTGAGCTATCTCACTGGCTCTTGAAAATATCATTATTTATCCTTCATTCTTGTACGATTTTTTTCTTCCTGTCTTTGTAACCTTTCTTTTTCTCTTCTTTTTTCATTACTGTACTGGGGATTAAACTCACAGCCTTCACAGTGAGCTACATCCCCAGCTCTTTTTTGTTTTTTATGTGGGTCTCACTACGACACAAAGTTGCTGAAGCTGGGCTTGGCCCTGAGGACCTTTCTGCCTCCGCCTCCCGAGAGTGCTGGTCTTACTGTGTGCACCATCATGCCTGGCTCCGACTTTTCATGGCCTGAAACCCATTTTATTCCTACTCTTCTCCTCTAGTGCCCCACCAAGGTTCATGTTATGAAATACTGGATTAGTGCTTTTGCTTTCGTTTCTTTCCCTCTTTCCTTTGGATCATTCAAATCCATCTTAGGTATGGTGGTCTTAACACTTATTCCAAAAACTGGCTTTGATCATGTTGTTTATCTTCATGGAACTGTTTGCCAACTCGAACTCACACTGATCCTCCTGCCTCAGCCTCCCAAGTGCTGGGATTACAGGCATGCACCACCATACCCAGCAAAATCTTTCTTGGCTTTTTTTTTTTTTTTTTTTTTTTGCAGGACCAAGGATTGAACTCAGGCCCTTGCATTTGCCAGGCAATCGCTTATTCTACTGAGCTATTTCCCTGGCCCCTGTTTGCCGACTCAACACAAACAGCCACTTCTGTGTTGGACATGACATGGGTCAAAGCTTTTTAGTCCTTTCTGTCATTACTCTTGACACAAACTTTGCATCTCAGGTAAAGTTTATCCATGCATTTTCCGTTTACTCGTGTAATGTCCTCTCTTCTGTTTTCCCTGAAGTCAGAAGGTCTGTCCTCTGCCCCACCCCCCCATGAGGACACACAAGAACATTTTTCCCAAATTAGCACAATTTTGAGTTTGGGTCTCGCTGCGTTGCTCAGGCTGCAGTCCAGTGCCCAACCCTCCCGCCTCAGCTTCCCATGTAGCTGGGATGCAGGCATACACCCCTGCGCCCCGCCACGGGCCCAGACAGGGCAAAAGCAAGTGTCTCAGCAAACGTTTCTGTGCTAGATGGGTTGTTTTAAACTACCGAGGAGAGTGGCACAGGCTTCGTTTCCTCATGTTACAGGTAAACATTGTCCCCTGTGGGTGTAGGGTGTTAGGGCAGCTAACTGGTTGCTCTGCAAAAACTGGTGGGGGTAGGCTTCTTCCTGTCGGCTTTGTCAGTGGAGCGGCCCTTCCTCATTTGTACGGTGTATCAGCGGTTCAGGCCCACTTCCCAGCCCGACTCCCGGGGAGAGTGTGCCCGTGCACCCCAACTCCCGGGGAGACTGTGCGGGTCCACCCCGACTCCCGGGGAGAGCATGCCCGTGCACTCCGACTTCTAGGGAGGACGTGCCCATCACCCCGACTCCCAGGGAGACTGTGCCCATTCACCCCGACTCCCGGGGAGGGCGTGCCCATCCACCTTGACTCTTGCCTTAGGCTTTCAGGGTCATTTTCTCTCTGCACTGACCGTTCATTCAGTTCAGCTATGGCTTTGCTTTTGTGCTTGTGGTCCGTCCCTAGAGGCTAACGGGGGAGGGGACAGGGCTCTTGGTGGTGTTCTCCATCATCTGGACCAGAAGCCTCTTGTCTATTTTTCTCTAGACACTCACAGTCAAAATACAAAAGCTCTGTCAGTATTTCTATTTTTAGATGGCCTCAAACTATATGGCTCAGTGGATTCTCCTGTCTCAGCCTCTTGAGAAACCAGACTAACTTGGCTTCCCTGAAGGCCTTGAGATACATGTCTTGCCTATCTGTCTCTCTATTTCTGTCTGTGTCTCTGTGTCTCTGTCTCTCAGTCTGTCTCTCTCTCTCTATTTCACTCTGTCTGTCACTTTTGTCTGTCCGTCTCTCTCTCCCTCTTCTCTATCTTACCTTCCCTAAATATATACATTACCTCCTTTAAGATTGCAAGGATGGTAAGAGATTCTTACTATGGGACAAAATATGCAGCTTCCTTTTAATAGTTACGTAATATTTCACACCACATAAGGACTTTTCTTTTTTTTTTTTTTAAATCTCAGAAACAAGAAGCTGAATTTTGCCCTGGAAAGGGTGGGAAGAAGCAAGAGGAAGTACAATCATAACTGTTACTGAAATGCAAAGGAAACTTGAGGTTTTGCGCTGGGAGCATCCACTGCTGGAATTCCAGCCTTTTCTTTTCACCTCCGCGGCTCCTCGGTGTACTTAGCTGTGGCGCTAGCTCCAGGGAATCTTTGAGGAAGTAACCACTCGGAAGAGCGCAACCACCCCAAGCACAGCTCAAGCCTTATATAGCTGATATTGTGTTAAAAACCCAAATGGTAAGTCATTTTAATAAGCCATTGCTTTTGCTGCCCTCATTTTCAACTTTACTTAAACTAACCCAGAAGAAAACTTCTTGGAAGTGTCTTAGGCAGACGACACAGACACATTTTGTCCACCAGCTTCTTAGCCTGGATACAACACAATGGATTTCTTGCTTTGTTGCAGAATTTATGAAAAATAGCTCAGGGTTTCCGATGATCATAGCTTAGTATCAGAACATAGGACCAAAAAAAAAAAAAAAAGAAAAAATTATGCTGCATTAAGTATTTTATAGGTCCTGGAATAAGATCCCTCTACAAAGAAATGTATGGAATTGTCAAAACCTTATCATTCCATAAAAAATGTAAAGATCTGAAGGGATTGGTTTATTTGAAAGGCAAGACAGCAGGAAGATGAGGAAATTTCTCAAAGGATCTGGGTGTCGCTGGTGGAGTGGGGTCCCTGCTGGCCTCCATGTGTCAGAGCTCTGGCCACTGCTCTGTGGGCCTCCCCTAAGGACAGCGTGACTGTTAGACACTTTAAAATGCTCCTTCACAAATCACACAGGATGACGAGGAGGAGAGACAGTTGGATCTTCTTTGCTTTTGTTTTTGGGAGTTGAACTCAGGACCCTGCACTGGCCAGGCAGGCACTGTGCCCCTGAGCTATATCCCTGGCTCCTGGGTCTTCTTAGGTCAGAAATGGTAGATGGCATTTGGAAAGAATGAATGTCCCTTTTCACAAAGGACTGTTGTGTTACTCAAAGGTGCAAAACACCAAGACATCCCAGAGAGGCCGATGCCAGTGCACTGCGACAACGATGGCAGACAGCGTGGTGTCTGTGTCAGTTTTAAGCCCTTCATCTTTAAGACAGTGGGTGTATCTTGCAGTGCACCACCACAGGCGAGCAGAACAGTTGGGTGTTGCTTCCAGGCTGAGGCAGTAATGCCAACGAGCAGCTCTGTTCTTCGCCATCAAGGATGACACCCCATCTGTGACACCTCGAGTCACAGAGTCATGCGTATCCTCATCTTGAGTGCAAGAGTCACTGCGTGACTGGACGCCTCCAATCCCCCACCATCAGAGCCTTTGCTCCTCAGGAAATACTTGAAGCAGCAGAAACGTTGTTCTTTGCAACTAGAATTTGTTAGCGGAAGATTAACAGAAATTAGCATTTTTGAGCCAGTATTCATTAGAGAGATTTTTGAAGACATGTATTCTTATTTTATTTTATTTTAGAGTACAAACAAAAATAAACAGTGAAAACAAAGACAGAGGGCTGGCCAAATAACTCAGTGAATTAAAGCACCTGCTGAGGCAGATGCAGGGACTGGGGTTTGATCCCCAGTGTGCCCAGCCAACCCCATCTCCGGGGTGTGCTGAGATGGTGATTGAAACTGGGCATGGTGGCGTGTGCCTGTAATCCCAGCTCTTGGGAGGCTGAAAATAGGAGGATCACTAAGTCCGATCTGTGTAGTAAGACCCTGTAGACCCTGTACTAAAACTTAAAAATAAATAAAAACATACATAAAAAAACCCCAAAACCAGAGTAACATACAACAATACATATGGTCCAGAATTTCAAAGCAAGAATAGAAAATTAACAACGGTTGTCATACTACTTATATTTTTATCATGAAACTTGTTGCTCAGATTAATAGATATAGATAATCAAGCCTGGGCAAATAACTAAACATTAGCACTTGCATTCAATAAACCTTAATTTTTTCTTTCTTTTTTACTTTTATTTTTAAAATTTATTTTAGAGAGAGTATAATAGTAATTAATAAGACATTAGAAGTGGTACACATTTAGAAGAATATTTAATTTTTGTATTGCACAAGGCTGTCTTCAGTATAGCTGTTCAGATTACAGAAACTAGCAAGTAGTGAAGATACATATTCCTTAATTATTACCATCCCTCGCCTCACAAAGTAGTTATAATACTACAGATATTCCACTTACATATAGATCTGCACATTTGTGCAGAAAACAGTGAATGGTTTTACTTGTTCCAAAGAATGAATTCTCATTCTTTCAGCGTGATACCATCCCCACTGAAGATATAAGATAACTTATAACACCTGAATTGATTTGACCCCAGAGTGGGTTATTTTTGAAATGAGCTTTCTATGGTGGGGAATATTCACTACAGATATCTTAATGCATGCTCTCTGTGTGAAAGTCTGAACCAGGTAACTTGAACTCTTCCAAGGCATGTGTTAATTGAACTTCCTTCCTGGATTATTTCCAATGGTTTCTTCCATAGTGAACCACATAATTCTTGATTTTTCCCCCTTTCGTATCTTTTCCTTTTTCCCTCCACTTCCCTACTGTGTGTCTTAGGCAGGTTGGTCCCTTAGTGTCTGTTTTCCTTCTGTGGTGGGTATAGAACTAGTTCACAGATTCACTTTAGCTTTGTGTATTGGAATTTGGAGTGCATCAGTACAACTAAGCTGCAGATGTCCTTACCTAGGTGGCCAATTAGTACAATCCTTATGTTTGAAGGGTTCCAGTTTCCTCTCCAAAGCCATTGAAATTCTGTGAAGTTACAATCCATGTGGTCTGTACTAGTGTCTCAGCACAGGAATATTCCGCTGGCCAAATAATATTTTCGAAATGGTTGAAATCACTTTGTTTGGTCATAAAACACCATGAAGGAATCTACAGCACACACAAATGCTCTGTGAAGTCCTATTTTCCCCTTGTACCTGTTTTGCCTGTATGCCACACAGTTATTGCCAAGAATTTAATTTTCTACAGATCTCCTCAAGTAAGTTCAGGTCACTTTCTTTCTTTC
Organism: Capromys pilorides; assembly: GCA_004027915.1. Classification (NCBI taxonomy): domain Eukaryota; kingdom Metazoa; phylum Chordata; class Mammalia; order Rodentia; family Capromyidae; genus Capromys; species Capromys pilorides. The sequence goes on along the minus strand of PVKN010035684.1, from coordinate 590 downwards.
TTTCTTTCTTTCTTTCTTTCTTTCTTTCTTTCTTTCTTTCTTTCTTGCTTTCTTTCTTTCTTTCTTTCTTTCTTTCTTTCTCCTCTCTCAATTCTGTGTGTGTCTCTAAGCTAAATTCCTCCTTGGCTTCTGGAAGGGTGTGGAAGGGAAAGAACCTGAGAATGCAGAGCCAGAAACCTTTTCATTGCATAAGTATAACAAAAAGTGCGCATATGGGTACATGAGCTTTTCCATGAATATTTCCCACTTCCACTTCCATTGCCTTTTCTTTTTTTTTCTATTTTTTGCATTTAATAAGAAATAACCATGTAATAGTCTCAAAGCACATTAGTAGTACATTTCCAGGTTTTGATACAATGCATATTGTCCTCCTAGTAGTTATACAGAGCACAGGGTGTAGACATGATAATTTTTCTAATCATTATTGGTACAAAAATATTTTTTCTCATTGAACTAGGAGAAAGTAGTTGTATACATAATCCAATGTTCCATAATCGCAGTGGGTTAATCAACAACTGGGACCTCCTGAGGCTGAGAAGTTTTTGCACCTCAAAAGAAATTACCAACAGAGTGAAAAGACAACCCACAAA
>PVKN010035683.1:0-11583 GCA_004027915.1 Capromys pilorides | reverse complement strand
TATAAAACAAACAATAGAAATACACTACAGGCTGGACACTATTCCAAGGGTTACATAATCAGAAGTCTGAGCCATAGTTCCAGGCCTCTGTGGCCTCGTAGTGTAACAAGCATGCTAGAGAAGTATTCATCGCAATACCACGTAACATTTACCCTAGAGTTATTTGGAGGAGGACGTGAACGCATAGAAGTGGGGGCTCCAGATCTGAGGTAGCAAGGAACAGCCTCTGGACGAAATGACAGGGGAGCTAGACCTGTCTTTAGTGTCTGCAAAACAGAAAATGTAATGGGACGAGGCATAATAGCGACTAGTTTTCCACATAAAGAGGAAATACGTGTAAAATCCAAAGTAGAATAAGAAGCTAGAGCACATGTGAAGGGTTTCTAGTAAGATGATCAGGCTAGGCCCAAAAATATGCCTTTTTCAGTGGCAGGAGAGAATGTTGGACAATAGAAAGGTAAAACACCCTGAGCCAGCTTACAATGCAAGATGCTGAATCTAGGTTCTGTCATAGATTGAGAGGATCTGCTGTAAACCTTAAGCATTGGAGACACACATTCATATTAGGTGTGGGATGCAGAGGGTATTTTGGAATGATTTCAAATAGGAACCAAGGAGAACAAGCATCTATTCAAGTAAGAGATGATGCATCTTCGCTAATCTACAGCAGTGCTATGAAACTATAGAAAGGATATCAATTAAAGCACATAGGGCCAGGGATATGGTTCAGTGGCATAAGCACTTGCCTGGCAAGTGCGAGGTCCTGAGGTTGATCCGCAGTACCAAAAGTAAAATAAAATAAAGTAAAATAAAATAACATAAAATAAAGCATGTCAAGGATCTAGACTCTGTATCTCTGGATGCAACATTCAACAGGAAGTGTTTGTGACAGATTGTTACAATGGTCACAACTGCATCCTCATTGTGTCCCCCTTGATGTGACTTAGCAAGCCTTTCCATCGAATTATTAAACCTCTTTCCCACATTTTGAATCTCTCTGTTCTCACCCATTTTGCTTTGAAAAGAGAAGCAAGTAGGTGGGACACTGTGCCACTTCCAAACAGCGGCCACTTCTTCCTGGGAGCTGACATGGTTAAGTCTGTCCTCTCCTGAAAATCCACTGACCCAAAAGTGAGGGAAGTGTTTGTAGCTGAGCTCAGACACCCAGAAACATACAAGGCAAGCAGAAACATCAGTGATTGCAAAGGATGGGAATTAAACTAAATTTTCAAAACAAATGTCTAATAATACTGCCATTAAACTGATAAACTTGACTTGCAGAGCTCTCTCTCCCCTGAAGCTAACACAGTAACAGCTATCACTCAACACTGAAAATGAATTAAATTACCTTAGAAATGTGGTCATTAGACCTAAATGAAAATCCATGCTATGTATCTCAAGTTTCCGCAGCTATACACATTAAGGCATTGTCTATGTTGATAGTTTCTACAAAATGCTGATTACTGGCTGTTGAATAGTTGCTGATATTATGTCAGATTTCTGTATCCTGATTGCCTTATGGTCCATTTTATTATTACATTTCCATTGGTGGGTGATAAATAAGAAATATTTGGAGCAAATTAAAAGCTCACTATTGGGCTTGGGGAGATAGCTCAGTAGAATAAGCACTTGCCTGGCAAGTTTAAGGACCTGAGTTCAGTCCCCAGTTCCACAAAAAAGTTAAAAAATAAAAAAAAATAGATAAAAGCTCACTATGAGCAGCACATGCTCTGCCGACCCTGCCCTTGGGCATGCTGCGATGGGGAATGAGACCGGGCATGGTGGCACACACCTGTAATCCCAGCGCTTGGGAGGCTGAAAACAAGAGGATCACTATGAGTCTGATCTGTGTAGTGAGACCCTGTAGACCCTGTACTAAATACATATTTAAAAAATTCACTATTATTTTCTTGATAAGTCAAAATTTAGCACTTAAGTTAGCATTTATTAAGCATGAACTTTTCCTGCTTTTTAGCTCATTCCTATTTCAAAAATTTAAATATGGAATTTAAAAATTATCAGACAATAAAAGAAGTAGCTATTGAGTTGCAGTCAGTGACATACAAAACCATTATATCACAAATGTTCCGGCAACTAAGTGCTGTGTAGTAGAATAGCTTAATCTCTATTTCCCACTCATGTTTTATGTTACCTAATCTAGGACTCTGAAGTTTGTCACTAATTCTGCTCTCTCCCATCTGGAAGTCTGGCAATTTTCTGAATTTTATAAGTTACAGGAATGGTCATGGTGCATGGACACCATAACTGGAAGTAATACAAACCACATCCTCAAATACCTCTCTCACCACCCTCTAGAACTGGGAGCAATTAGCTTCTCTTAACCTCTTCTGTCTGTGTATACTTTAACTCTGTCCTTGAAAAGAAAGTGCTTGTTACCATGTGTCTAAAAAAGTGATTAGAAAAAGAAAAATAAATTACTGTCAATTTTCAGATTTAGCCAGATGCTAAAGAACTCTTCTCACTACAAAAGAAGCCCCAAACTACATAATCATGACAGAAGTCAGAGGTACACAGTAGGTGTCTACACACTTCCCAACTTAATGAAATGTAGTTTCTCATTGCAATACCTCTTTAAAAGTGGCAAAGCAAAAACAAAAAAAAAGAGAGAAAACTACACAGAACACTAGAACAAGAGACCCAGATCTGTAATATTGTTGGCAAACTGAGACACAGGGTCTTCTTTCTTGGGATTCTTAATGACTCCTCTCCATGTCTTGGTCCTTTAGCCTAAGACAAAGACTCAGGTCCCCCAAGCAGGGAAGCTAGTCAGGCAAAATATGCTAGGAGAGCCCTAGGAAGAGAAACACTCTTGACCTTCAACAGGGTTCTGCACACCAGCAGCCATAACTGTCTTCTCTTTGATTATAAACACTATATTTCCATAGCTATAGGCCTTCAGCATCAAGGTAAGTTGATATTTTGTTTTATATAAAAAGCTTGAGGACTGAATGTGCTCAAATAACACAGCACTGTCATTTCCTTAGAGGCGACCCTCAGTCCTGTGGAGACAACATGTCTGAATAGGGCAGGAAATGAAAACAAAATCCTTGTTTATTTTGCTTTGAAATTAATGTCTCTTCAAAGTGGATAACCCTATGTTCTTTGCCCCTTTTTCATCTCTAGCAGAATGATTTGTTCCAAATGATCCAAGGAAGTTGCTCATCAACATGATGAAGAGAAGACTGAAGATAGAACAAGTCTGACTTGCAGAGTGTGTGACTAGATTAATCGATTTTATTAACTTTATAGCACAAAATGCTGTACTTCCTACCCAATAACCTATTCCAGGCTTCATGACTCACCTGTTTTTCCCTCTCAGCAGTGAATAGATGTGATTAGTACAGAGCCAGGACGTCACTCCAGATGCAGGAATATGTGCACAGGGCCTGTTCACCTCCCTGCACTCCTTGGCTTCCTGTCACGCTGAAAGGCAAGAAGGGAGGGAGCGATGCTATTCCTCAATAATCAGAGGGAGTCCTTCTTCTCTTGTTCCCATCTAGAGCCATCAGTTGCAGCCTTTGGAGGAAAATGTGGCTTCTATCCTAAAAGTGCAGGGACATTGAGAAAGGAATGCTTCTGTTCATTCTCTATTTGCTATATACGGATGTCTCTTATCAGGGATCTAAACTTTCTCTTCCACCAGGAGAGATGAAGTCACAGAGCAGTCCTTCTAGAGCAGAATCAATACCACAGTATAATGACTGCTGTGGCTTCATGGACAAGATATTTGTAGCCCGTAAATACTACTCTTAAAGAGTGTGAGCCCTAAAAATCATCTCTTCTTGGGGACTCACAGCAACCAGCTTGGCCAAAGGAATCCAGGTACTTGGATAATTGATTCCTCACACACCACAGGAAGCATCTGGGGCCAGGCAACTAGCTGGGCTAGAGGAAGCCAGTGCCTGAGCCACCCTCCTACACAGCAGGAAATGTCTGGGACTTAGCAACCTGCTGTGCTGGAGGAATCCAGGTTCCTGGTGTATTTCCCTACATGGTGTGAAGCACCTAGGACCTGGAAACTGGACTAGCCAAAGGAACCCAGGGTAAGTCCACTCTAATAAGGGGAACACTTTGCATACAAGCTCCTAACATATAATTTGTTCTGTTACATAACTATAGACTTCGCTCCTATGGGCTGAAGTACAAAATCAATAGTTAGCACAGCCAATCAATTTCTAAATGTTGTTTCAGGGCCGTCCTGATAGCTCAGCAGACTAAAGCACCTGCTTTAGGCAGAGCATAATGGCCAGAGTTGATCCCTGCCATGTCATGCTGGCCCTGCCTCCAGAGTGCACTGAGCTGGTAACTGAGACTGGAAGCCTATAATCCCAGCACTTGTGAGGCCAAAACCAGAAAAATCACTACAAGTCTGATCTACATAGTGAGAGCCTGTTCACCCTGTAGACCTTGTCCTAAAATTCATTTTTTAAAAGAAGAGCTAAATGGTGCTTCATGCTATCAATATTGCTAATTGTATTACTGTATCTAGGATGCCATATCTGTTGTAATTACTTGTTCTCCCTTGGATAACAACATTGGGAAACGCTGGAGTGATAACCTTGTCAGAACCCTAAACCAAAGACTGAAGACACAACGGAAATCAGAATTCTACTCTCAATTAATTCGGAAGGCAGGAGCTGGGATAGACACAAAGAATCTCTGACACACAGAACATAGTCCTCAAGAACAGACTTTTCCTAGAGTGGCCTTGATTGTGGAGATACAGCCATGTACTGCAGATTCACAAAGATGATCCCAGAAATCAAAATAAAAATTGTTTTTTGAAATGGAAAATGACAAGACAAAGAAGAAAAATGCAATCTCAGACCTCCAGCCCAACCCAGAGCAAGTCCAGAATATATCAACATAGAAGAAATTAGAAGTCATACAACTGAAATCTCTGAAATGAAAGCAGTAAAGTAAACAAAAGCAACTCCAGGGGGCTATAAAGGAGATCAGATAAGAAATGAAAGACTCATTGAGCCTATCTTAAGAAGAAATACATTTAAAAATAAGAGAACACAGAGAAATGATAGAAACCTTGAATGAACAATTAGGAAAAGATTAGAATGTATGAAACAGATTCAAATAGATATCTAAGAAATTAACAATTCCATTGAAAGCTGTCTAAACCACTTGAATAAAACTGAAGATAGAAATTCAGACCTTAAAGACTTGTGACAGCTAAGGAATCATCTCTTGAAAATAACAAGAACCAGGAAATAATAATTCAACAGCTGCAAGACGATACAAACAACAGCAACGTAAGACTGATAGGTGTAAATGAAAAGGATGGAGTCAACATAGATGACATAAAGAGACTATTTGTAGAAATAATAGCAGAAATTTTCCCAAGCATAGGAACAGAATCTGACATATAGATTAGTGAGCCATATGGTTATTAGACTTATCCAAAACGAGTGTACACCCAGATGTATAATAATCTAGATGCCAAAAAATTCAGTACAAGAACAGAATATTAAAAACTGGTAGGGAAAAGACATCTATAAAGGAAAGCCCATTAAAATCACAGCAGATTTCTCAACACCAACCATCAAGTTAAGAGCTTAGAGCGAAATATTTCAAGTTCTGAAAGAAAACAACTTCCAACCCGTACTGATGAACCCTGAAAAGCTAGCTTTCAAAATTGATGGAGAAGTAAGACATTTCCAAGACAAAAAACAACTGAAGAAATTTATGACTACCAAACCAACCCTACAAGAGTACTAATAGATATTCTAGAAAAAGATAAAAATTACCACAATTACAAGAGTAAAAGGAGCTGAGGAGATAGCTCAGTAGAATAAGTGCTTGCCTGGCAAGTGCAAGGGCCTGAGTTCAATCCCCAGTCCTGAAGAAAAAAAAAAAAAAAAAAACTAGAGTAACAACAGAAAAAATCACCAAAAAGAATAAGTAATTAAGCACAGACTAAAAGTAAGAAGCCAACAGAAGGATATGATAAAGATAAGCCAATACATATCAGTTTTAACCATCAATGTAAATAACCTCAATTCATCAATTAAAAGAAACAGACTGGCAAAATAGGACAAGAAACAAAATCCAACAATATGCTGTATAAAAGAAACACATTTGATTCACTTTGTCTATGATATTTGCTCTTCACAATGTAAAACTCAGCCAAATCTCCAGGGCCTCTAGAGAACATCAATGCACCTCACATCCTGCTAAACTGCTACCTACAGTTCAGCAAAATCTCAAGAGGATTTATGGGTAGACTGAGATATGAGACATTGGCCTAGGGCACATGAGTAGGGTCCATAGAGTCAAACTAATCCCACTTCTGCTAAATTCTGTTTTGTTTCTAAAAGTGCCTACCAAAGTCAGGACTCAACCTTGATGCCCTCTACCTCCCTTGCCATACACTGTTGCTCCTCTGTGATGCCCCTCTGCCATGCCAACTTGCCTTGGAGCCAGCTGATGATAGATTGAATCCTGTACAAACTGTGGAAAGAACATTCTGGGCACTGGCTTCCTTGAGCCCCTTGGTGCACAAGGAGAAGCTTGCTTTCAGCCGAAGCTTTGGAGGAGGCTACTCCCTGGTGTGTGAAGCCTTGTGCTCCTCCAAGCATCTAGATTAGCTTTTCAGGTCTCTGGTGTAGTCAGAAAGGGGCTGAACTTGACAAGTCACCTGTGTCAGCCAGATTCCCACTACTACAACACATACGTGAGGTGACTGATTGAAAAAAGTGAAGGCTCATCACACTCACCATCTTGGAGGTGTCCATCCATTGGCCCCAATTCCTTTTGGGCCTGTGGAGGGGCAACAGAACATGGTGGAAACTGTAGTGGAGGCTGTTCACAATAGTTCACTTCTTGGTGAATGGTAAGTAAGATAAAGAGAACAAAACCTGCACCCTGCTGGGCCTCCTGATGTGCTCCCACTGGCCATCATCTTTTAAAGGTTCCAGGGCACTCAAAAATGCCACCTTTTTAACAAGCTGGTAACATGTGGCCTTTGGGGGACCACAGAGTGGGACAGATATGGCAGGAAAGCTTGTAAGGATTGGGCACAGGTACTCTCTGTGCTTTGGGTCACCTTCCTGCAGGAACCCCTACCTGTGTGTCAACAGCCTGTTCCCTCCTCTGCGCACCTCTGTATCACTCTGCTCTGCCTTAGGCCTCTGCGCAGGAGTGACCTGGAAGTACAAGGAAATTCTGCCCCCACACCTAGTGCTGCTCCAGCCGAGGGGAGTGAGATTGTGCAGACAACACTTCCGATCTCCCTTCCAGCAGGGGCAATTCTGCCCACACATTTCCTTTGAGGGGTATGCCCCAGTGTCTTCAGGGACAGCCATCTCTGTAACGCTGCTTGCCACTCTTCCTTGTCCCTCTCCCTCTCACTATTTCTTCTCTCAAGCACCCTGGGCTCATCTCTTAAATAACCACCCAGCACTTAAGACCTTGTCTCGGGCTACACTTTTCAGGAAGCCCAATGAAGACAGAGAACTTAAAAGTGTCCTTGGAAATGTGAACTATATTTAGTAGAAAACAGTTCAAAATGTTCGAGACAGAAATTTGTAGGATAATTTTTAGTTGTCTGTCTTAGTCAGTTTTATGCTGCTATAACAGATTACCTGGGGCTGGATAACTTATAAAGAAACGAGGCTCATTTAGCTCATAGACTATGGCTAAAAATCCAAAGTCAGGATATGAAGGCCTCTTAGCCACATTACAAGATGGCGATGGCATTACGCAGTGCAACTGTGTGAAAAAGCAGGATGTGCAGCATCACTTCATGGCAGTCTGCTCTCCTAGTAAGTCGCCCAGCCCCTGAGGCCTGCACTGCTCCTGTGGAACTGGCCCTGTCCACAGATGAGATTCCACAACCCATAGCACTTCTTCTGAGGCTCCAGCTATAGACACTGCTATTTGGAAAAGCTGAGCTTTGACTTGAATTTTGATGACAACAAATTATGTCCAAACCATAGGGCAGAACAGTTCTTTCCAGCATGAAACATGGCAACTCTTAGAGAAGTCATCCTTAGAAAATCTCAGGCAGGTATCTCCTCTGTGCCTCTTCTTCAAAAGGACCCAGAAGAAAGAAATGAGGATGTGTGAGCACTCTGAAGTTCACGTCCTTTCCTCCCTTTACGTTCAGTGAATAAACATGTTGAATAAGTTCAGGACTTAATACCTTTTGTACTATCCAGAGGATACCATATGTCAGTGTTTCAGAAGCCTCTGAGACCTTGATGTGAGCAAATACAGATCACCCACCTAAGAGCTCAGCCTGTGAGCGAGTAACCAAGCAGCCCCCAGAAGACCCCGGCCCAGTCTGATGCACAGAGAGGCTGCAGATGCACTAGCAGGGGACAAGAAGCCCTGAGGAAAAACAGGAGGGAGGGGTGAGAGCAGCATGTGGAAGGATGCTCCACAGGAGGTGAGGTCTGAAGAAGCACATGGAGGGAGCACACTCCACTCCTGCCAGTCTGCTGGACCCCAGGGAGGCTTGGATCTTGTGGAAGGTGGTGAGCAGGTCTTGCCCACGGTGACAGATGAAGTAGCCCGCCCTTTGCAGATATCAACCACTTTAAAGTACACAGGTGGTCCAGCACAGCCATGCTACTTGGAGCCATCTATTTCCTAGAATTAGAAGCTGTTCTTACTTGGCATGTGTGTTCATGAGTGTTATTTATAGAACTATTCACACAGCAAAATAATTAGATGCAAAATAAAGGTGTATCAGTAAGTAGACCAGTAGTTGACCTAAAACTAGCAGCCCATATCTTCTATATTTATCCTGTTATATGAAAAAGAATGAATGTCAACTGGTTTACTTGGAAACATTCCAAGGGAATATTCTATAAAAAATATGAACGTGACTCTATTCTTTTACTCTAAAAATGGGCCTAGGAATATATTTGTGGATATTTATTTCTGAAGCTAGAACTCTTAAGGATGGCCCTGGGTTTATTTCTTACTGTCTGGGTGACTGTTGGAGCTGAAACCTCTATGTGCTGCTGATCACATAGGAAATGGTACCCACTTCAGAAAAATCAAGATCACCCTCTGGGCTGACACAAAACCATGGTACGTCCAGGACCCAGTTCCAAACATTTTTACCATAGCTTCAACTTCCTCCAAGAAGATAGGGAGATATCATGCGTGATGAGTGAGATGCATCCAGGCCAGGGAGACCAGAAAGTGCAAGGACAGTTTGAAGACAAACTGTCGGACTTTGCCATTATGTTTGTGGCCTGGTTCTACTTTATGTGTTTCTGTTTTGATTTGAAATGCACTGTTTGCTGCTTTGTCTACTTCAAGTACCTGTCTGCTGGTGCAGTGAGGGCAAATCAAAGCTTCTCTACCAAGACTGACCTAAATATTGCCCTAGGAGAATACAACTAGCATAGACAGGTAGGTAGGTAGGTAGGTAGGTAGGTAGGTAGGTAGGTAGGTAGGTAGATAGGTAGATAGATAGATAGATAGATAGATAGATAGATAGATAGATAGATAGATAGATAGATAGATAGATAATTTGTTTCCAATTAAGTCCTTGGTGATGTGGTTGCCATAACTAGTCTATGAGGAGCTCATAGGCAAAATTCTTCTGGCAGTTGTCTTTCACACAATAATCTCTAGTACCATGCATTTAATAAGAATAAATAACTGCTTTAGATAACAAAATGATGATGAATGAGTTGAATGGATTGAAGTAGTATGAAGCAAGATGAAATAGCTCAGTAAAATCTAAGCTACCTTTCTCCTGCCTTCAGCCCCAATGTGTTATAGTTATTGCTCCTGTAGCCCAACCAAGTCACCTGACTTGTGGGATTTTGAGCTGTTTCATCCATTACGGAGAAGTGAGCCAGACTGTCTGAGTGTTTCTGTGTCCTGGGACGCAGCAAGAACATGTGAGCGACAATTCATAACATGTAATCAATACGTTTCATCACTCTGAACTCCGTAGGTGAGAGTCACCATCCAACAAGCTCCCGCTGCAAGGACCCTCTTTGCCTTGGCATCCTCTCTCTCTGATTTATACTGTCATTGTCAGGGAGGAAACACTTTATCAGAGAAAAGCAATGTGCAGCAGTAACATTTTTCTCTTTGCTATATCACCCATTATCAAAAAAGAAAAAGTTACAGAATAAATGCAAGTTTTAAAACTAACTTTCCTGGATGTACTTTGCCCCCATCCACTGCCCAAGTGCTCTCATGGTGGACTCGCTCCCACACTGCATTCCAAATCTAACAGTAATAAGAATGTTCCTTGGATGCCTCAAGAAGTCAGTAGGTGCTTATCTATGAGGAGACAGTATAGTATCTTTATTTTGGCTGTGACTAATCCAGCCTTTATCTTAAACCTACACCACTGGATTATCAGAAAAACACATTAACTGCATGTCCAATGCTTTAGCAAACAGCCTTCCATTTGCTAAAAATAGTAAGCCCCTAAGTCTCCTATATCTTCTACTTTTCTTTGTAAGCTGATGTCTGGCTTATAAGGTAGGGGGTAGAGGGAAAAGTGTTTGTCCTAAGGTGCCCAGGAGCGGGCTGGGGGCATCTGGTGTGGTGTCAGCATCGTACTTCAGTCTTCAGGTATTGAAGGCATAGCAGGTGCCACCTGCAGGTCCCCGCTCAAGAGAAAACTCTCAGCCTAGCTGAAAAGGCTTGTCAGAACCTTCCCTGCCTCCAGGTCTGAGGGCCTTCTGGGTCCACATCAAATTTCAGGCTGGGGTGGCCCTCTTGCTGGGTGATGCTGAACCATATCTGAGCAAAGAAGCAGTAACTCAGCTCCTCTTGTGTTGGTCATGAGCTGGTGCCCCACCATTTTCTGCCCATTGCAGACAAACTTTACCTTGGGTGTCCATTGGATGCCAGCAACTCAGGCCTGCTTCCCAGTCTCAGCCTTCTCAGCCTGATCCTGCTTCCTCCATTTTTTTTTTCTTTCAGGGATCTTATTTCTCGATAAACATTTCACTCTCTTATATCCTACTGCCACTCTGAGACCACACCCTGGTCCAACAGAAGAATGCTTGTCCTGCTGGCTTTTAGGGCTCCAGGCCTATTTTCTTTGTGTTTTCAATGCTAGTTAGTAATTTCTGAACAATTCAGTTTCCTCTAAACACTTCCCTTTAGGTACCTACTATATTGTTTATTAGCCAAAGACCTGGCCATCCAACAAGACAATAGGCATATTAAAGCACACAATAGCCAGGCTCCCAAAAGACTTTCTGTCATACCATCCATATATAACGCTTAAGGAACAAGGCACATTAACCCAGCTTTGGGTGCATGCCCATCCCATAGCAAGGGAATAATATTGGGCTGGAGACCATAGCTCATTGAACTAGGAACTCCATACCACGCTGGGGTGAGAGAACACCAAGTTTGCCACTCCCAAAACACATATGTGGACTAGTAAAGCATCTCTGAAGTAAGGTGTAGTGTGTGACTAGAGGAAAGAAAATACGTTTTTAAAAAAGAGTTAAATATGTAGAGTAAATGTGTATATTTATATATGTGGAAGATTATACATTTGGTATTTTGGAAAAATACATTTTTATTGTCCATGTTTTATGCATTTGTGAATAAGGT
>PVKN010035682.1:0-11572 GCA_004027915.1 Capromys pilorides | reverse complement strand
GGCTGATAATTATCTAATGACTAATATGCAAAGTGTACATATCTGATCTGACTTTTCCAAATTAACTAGTGAGTTTTCTTGTATTAACACTGAATTACTCCAGCAAAAATTAATTGAATATGATGTTACTGGATCAAGCCGTTGAAATAAGAACAGATCTAGAAAGCAGAGCAAAATGTTTTTAATTACGAGATGTTAATCAGCAAAAATAATGACAGAATTTGTTTTATGAATGGAATGCATAATTGGTAAGACTTTAGGACAAGGTAAAATTAAATCTGATACCTTAAATTGTACATGTTGCATTTATTTTTCTTAACTGCTTCTGAATATATTGAAATTCTCAGTACAAATAACTATTTATCATGGAATTATAGCTCCTCCTAGTTGCTTAGGGCTTACATTTAAATTTTTAAAAAATGTTAGTTATAGAAACAAGATAAGTTAAATCAAGCATTAAGAAACATATTACAGAGGACCAGCCAGATAGCTCATCAGACTAAAGCTCCTGGCAGGCAGGAGTGGGGTCTGGGGTTCAATGCCGAGCAGGTTGCGCTGGTTCCACCCCCGGGCATGATGAAATAGTGACTGAGACTGGGTATGGTGGTGCGCACTTGTAATTCCAGCACATGGGAGGCTGAAAACAGGAGGATCACTATAAGTCTGATCTGTGTAGTGACACTCTGTACTAAATACATAAAAAAGAGAAAGATATCACAAGAAAATCATAAGGGAACAAAATAAGAATTGAAACTCTTTTTTCCTGATAAGATCTGTACAAAGTTTATAAAAACATAAAGTCCACCAATTCAGATAACATTTATTTGGTTGTAAGTGTGTGTGTGTGTGTGTGTATGTGTAGGTGAAGGAAGACACATAGAATATATAGTGAGTCATGTGATTGCATATGATTTATTCCTTGAAAATACCCCCACCTTCTGAAAGAAGTCACTGTCCAAAGAAGGAAATTACAGCTCCATTTGGATGTTTTCAGTTCTTGTGTGCACCATACAGGCCGTAATTCTACTTTATTAGTAACACCATCTTTGAGCACAAAATGCATAGGCCCAGCCACTGCTTAAAGAGGTGCTCTGGGGATTTTCTGTTCCTATGTCTTTCAGCATGAGGAATTAATATGAAAAGATTGGGCATCAACATAACACCTGGTTAGGGCTGGAGAGATAGCTCAGCAGTCTAAGCGCCTGCCTGGCAAACACAAGGACCAGGGTTTGATCCCTGGTACAGAATGCTGTGCACCCCCACCACAGTGTGCCAGCCCAAAACTGGTTGTGGTTGCTCACGCCTGTAATCCCAGCACTGGGGAAGCTAAGACAGGAGGATCACTATGAATCCAAGCTGGGGAGTAAGACCCTGTACCAAATAAAGAAAGATTTTTATTTTCCTTTTAAAAAATATTTATTATTATTATTATTATTATTATTATTATTATCATTATCATCATCATCATCATCATTATTATTATTACTATTATTATTATTATTTGTATTTCAGGGAAGGGTCTACAGGGTTCTCAGGGTCCCACTACTAGATTGGACTCTTAGTGATCCGCCTGGTTACAGCCTCCCAAGAGCTAGGATTACAGGCGCATGCCACCGTGTCCAGGCTCAAGTGCCTCTCAGTGCACCCTGCAGGGTGGGGCTGGCATGGCAGCCCCAGGGATTGAACCTCCAGCCCCTGCGCCTGCTTGCGGGTGCTTTAATCTGCTAAGCTATTTGGAAAAAAGATTTTTAAACAATAATAATAATAATAATAATAATAATAAAAATGTTACAGTTGGCGGAAACATGTTCTGTTTCTTGTTCAGATAATTTGTGCCTATCACTATGAGGTTTATTCTAGGGAGTGACTTGACTACATGTAGGACTTGATTTCATTTTATCTTTAGCCTGTTCAAAATTGCTTTCCACTAGAACCATTAAGAGTTCCCATTTGCAGACTGGCCAGATAGTTCAGTGGATTAAAGTGCCTGCTTAAGCAGGCACAGCGATGGGGGTTCAATGTCTAGGCCTGCCTTGCCAGCTCACTCCCCACCCCTGGGTGCACTGAGATGGCAGTTGAGACTGGGTTTGATGCACCTGTAATCCCAGCACTTTGGAAGCTGAGAAACGGGAGGATCACTGTGAGTCTGATCTGTGTGGTGAGACCCATCAACCCTGTACTAAATACATTTAAAAAGAAAAGTTTCCACGTGTTCCATTTTTCAACTATTGCTGTGGCAGTCATACAGTAGGCACTTAAGCAGTTGTCATTTAACAGAGGAGGTCTTGGAGATGGGGTCCAAAGCACTGTATCCCCAGAAGACCCGGGATGCAAGGTACCTGTACATTCGTGGTCATGCAAAACACATTATCAAAATCATAGTTCTCTTTTCTATAAAATAACATCCACAAATACCCCCAGAGACATACTGCTAATGCTATTAAATTTTGTTTATTAATGTTTTTAACCTTCACTGACAACTATATCAGGACTAGCATAGAATTATTTTTCTCCATAATATTCGAATTTAAAACGCCATTCTCTTGCTTTGTCTGACAGTGGTTTTCAGTCTGTTTCCATCAGTGTCATTGGTGCTGAATGAAGAGGCGTGCATCATTTCTGTATTTCTCGAATTATATTTAAGCTTGTATCAGGATTCCATTAATGGAGATGTACACAAGTGTTAGGATCAATTCCTTGTGTGGCAGAAGTTCCATAAAATCATCTATTGATGCAGAGCTCACAAACTGATTTGCACTTTGTGTTTGGAACAAAAAGCTGACTTCGTTGGCTTGAAGGAACTGATGAGCCACTGGATGGCAGAACCATGGAGAAACAAAGTAAGAGAAGAGAGGGGAGAGGTGGCCAGCAAGAGATGGGGAAAGGGAAAAAACCACGCAATGGCAATGGCGGGCGGTCAGACACAAGGCCGGACAAGCCCTGAACAAGCGCAAATGCCTTCAAACTGACCTCATAAATGATGACGTCTACTGGAACAGGTTCAAGGAGGTTCAAGGAAGGATCTCTTTATAAAACAGACACAAAACTAAAAACTAAAGGAAGACTAAAAGAAGAACGAGCAAAAAGATTAATAAATTTGAGTTCAAAAGGCAAATAGTAATAGTGTGATTTTTTTGAAACCAAATGGTTGAATATAAAGAGCATGACATATTTTCATTTATTCATTGTTTACTTATTCATTCTTATTGCAGCTATTATATTTCTGGAAATTAAATATCAGGTGAATGCTCTATCACCGAGCAATGCTACCAGCCTCATTCTATTTCTTTTTATAATCAAGGAAGGTAAACACATCGATATGTGACTGTTCTCATCAATAAGCAATAGATGCAAAGGTAGAAATAAAAAAAGATTAGATGAGACTGGGCATGGTGGCGTGCACCTGTAATCTCATCTCTTGGGAGGCTGTAAAAAGGTGGATCACTCCTAGTCTGATCTAGTAGTGAGACCCTGAAAACCCTGAAGACACTTCCCTAAAATACAAAAAAGAAAAAGAAAAAGAAAAAGAAATACAAAGATTAGAAAATAATCTAAGAAGCAAAGATTGTGAAATTTCAATAGCTAGAAGTAACAAGAACAGCTGCTCAGGGCTGAGTCATTGTTAATGATTATCTTTCACATCCTTTTATGATTAGTGCTAGGTAGTATACTGAATTCACTCAAATTAATTTTATTGACCAAAAACTATGTTTTGAGAACTTTCTTATGTCATGCACACTAATTTTCCACATTAATTACTTAATTTATTTATTTATTTTTATTTATTGTATTTTAGTACTGGGACTATAGGGTCTTACTATGTAGATCAGACTGGCAGAGATTCTTCTGTTTTCAGCCTCCCAAGCACTGGGATCACATGTGTGTACCACCAAGCCCAGTCTCAATCATCATCTCAACCCACACCAGGGGGGCCAGGATGGCATTATGGGGATTGAATCTTGGCCATTGTGCTTTGCCAATGCATGCGCTTTAGTCCACTGAGCTGTCTGGCTGGCTCTTCTGTGTCATTTGAAGTAGTTGCCTAAGTTTCCAACATGAGCATACAAAATAATTAATGGATCTCCAACTTACTCCTCTATGCGTTTTACAATGTGTCACTTGATGACAGGGCTTGCATGTCCACCCTTCTGGCTGCGTCCTGCAACACTGCTGATCACCTCCCAGCGTCTAAGTTCTCAGTGAAGCTGCATGAAAAATACATTTATGTTTGTCGGGTTTTTAACACATTTTGAGAAATGGTTTGAAGAACTTGGCTACATTATTTGGTAAAGGGTGTTATTTCCTAAATTTTGACTAGATTTTACAATTTATAGACCAATAAGAAATGCAATTCAGAGATAATTTGATTGCATTGTCACAAAGACTGGGTACTATTATTTTTTAAAACAGCCATTTGAACAGTCAACTTTTAAAAAATACACCCTACTTTTTTAAAATATTTTTTTAAATATTATTTTAAGGACTAAAAACTGCCATTCACCCAGCTTGCCCACTTCTGGGTATTTTTTCAAAAGAACTGAAAGCATCATACCACAGTGATATATGTGCACCCATGTTATAGCAACACAATTTTTTATAGCCAAATCTTGAAACCAGTCAAAATGCCCATCAGCTGGGGAATGGATAAAAAAGATGTGGTATTTTTATACAATGGCATATTACTCAGCTATAAAGAAAGACAAACCTGAGGCTTTCATAGGTAAAAGGATACAACTAGAGACCACAGTCAGAAGTGAAATAAATTAGGCACACATGTGTAAACACTTACTTATCTACCTAGTATAAAAACCTGAAAGACTAAATGAAATGTAATAGGTACAGTAGACATAGCAAGATGGAAAGAAATGGCCTTCCTTTTAATATGTATGTCACCTGTCACTGCCAGAAAGATGTGCATGCTAATGAGGCTACACATGCATTTGTTTGGCATAATATATTCCCCTAAGGAAAACACTACCCTGTATAAATTATCCACAAATACAACAACCTAAATGCAACTCTTGTGTGATGATTATGTATAATGACCTTTATCCACTATTTGCATTAGTGAAATGTTGGAACAACAGACCATTATTAGAATATTAAGTCCATCAGAACAAGTATTCTTCATCAAAAAAAATATAACTGTGCTCCCCTGCATTTTGTGTGTGGCTGTGTGTGCATATATGTGCACAGAAAATAATAGACTTATCATAGATGCTCATGAAGAAGTGTACCTACTCTGAAGGGATGAAAACGGCACAACTGAAAATGACGTCACACACTGGAAACACATTACATATGCATAGATGATTTTACTTTTGCTGTGAGATCCTGGAAAAGCTCAAAATTGTTATTCTTTATTCATTTATTTTCATTTTTTTATGTATTTAGTACAGTATCTCACTACACAGCTCTGACCCATAGTGATCCTCCTGTTTTCAGCCTCCCCAGCGCTGAGATTACAGGTGTGCACCTCCACATCGAAGGTTGCAGGCTCAGTGTGCCCCAGGGTCAGAGCTGGGAAAGAATACCAGGCTGAGGATTGAACCCTGGTCCCTGAGCTTGCCAAGTCAGGCACTTGGTCTGCAGGGCTATCTCACCAGCCCTATTCTTCATTTAAATTTACCCACAACGAAGAAGATGGTGTTAAGAATCTCACGATGCTACTTTTCGCTTGCTCTGTGGGTTATACTGTCGAAAAGGCTGCCCTGGGGTCAGGGAGAGTCAATTGAACACAACAAAAACAACCCTTTGGGAAACGCAACAGGTCTACGGAGGACTCAGCCTGTGCTGAGAAGCTGTAAGCTTAGAGCACAAAGGAAAATCTTCCTCATCAGACACAGATGAATCTGACAGCTCTTCATTTGGAGAATTTTATTAAAAAATAAACCAATAGGATCATAAATATGACATCAAACATATTAGAAGACTGTTTTTAGGTGAAGGACCTAAAGTTTAAATGTGTTAGATTCACGATAAATTTGTTTTAGTTCCTTTTATAATTGATACAAAGCAGCATGAAAACTTGGCTAAAGCTTCCAATTAATACAGTTTCCATCACTGTTCTTATGTCCGATTATACACAAACATGAAAGACTGAGTCAATTTCACGGAATTAAATTCCATGATTTAAAATATCTAATGACTTCATTGACTTCAGATTTAATACTCCAGAGTTCAGAACCTCTTCTGTATGAAATAGATATTTTAATCATTTAATCAAGAGCATATTTATTTATATAAAGCATATAGGCAATTGTTAATAAGCTATACATTAAATTCTTCATTAGATCTAATTTTAAAATGGATTAAAAATGAAACAGTAGGGTTGGTCAGTTAGCTCCATGGATTAAAGTGCCTGCTTATGCAGAGTGCAGCGGCAGGGTTTGATCCCTGGTGTGCCGTGCTGGTCCCATCCTCGGGGCCCCCTGAGATGGCTTTGGAGACTGGACGTGGTGGTGCGCACCTGTGATCCCAGCACTTGGAAGGCTGAAAACAGGAGGATCACTATGAGTCTGATCTGTGTAGTGTGACCTTGTAGACCCTGTGCTAAATATATAAAAAGTTAAAAAGATAAAAATTAAACGTTAAATAATTATAGAATTTACTTCTCTATATGAGTTTATAGTTCACAGATAAATTTCAAATGCATTAATTTGACTAAGCCATGGACCACTACCTTTGGTTGATATTATCCACAGGAAGTAGACCAGGCACCGTGAGGGCTGTGGAGCAGAATGTCTTGGTCTAATATCACACCGCCCTGATGGAGAGCTTTGAACTTAGGTCTTCTCATTACAAATGAGTGGGCCAATAACTGTTATGTAAGAAGGGGCAGCCCATGGACATGTAGTGAAAGTGGGGGTGCCGGTATGTATTTTACGATCAGCTTTCCAAAGCAAAGATTTAGAGAGATGACACTTATCTGTAGTATTTCCTAATCCCCTCTTCGCAAGCCTGCCGTCATTCCCTGTTCGACAGACAGAGATTAACTCAAGAACCTCTCAGAGTTCATAACAATTAACATTCAGATCATGTGAGTAGTTCAAGCGAGTCCTATACTATCACCTTATTATTTTTTTTATTTATCTATTTCTTTTTTTTTATGTATTTGATACAGAGTCTACAGGGTCTCACTACCCAGAATGGACTTGTAGTGACCCTTCCTGCTTTTCAGTCTCCCAAGCACTGGGCTTACAGGTGCAGGCCACCATGCCGTCTCAATCGCCTCTTGGTATGCCACGGGGGAGGGGCCAGCATGGCAGGCCAGGGATTGAACCCCAGCCCCTTCATCTGCCTAAGCAGGAGCTCTAATCTGCTGAGCTGCCTGGCTGGCCCTATTATCAAGTCGGTTTTCCTGACTGCTATTTGTATCTTGAATAGGATATTAGAGAATTGAAAATATGCACATCCAGGGATAGGGAAGAGTATTTCAGATAGTAAATTGTGAAAGTAGATGATCATAGGAGGAAATATGTGCTGTGTGTGTGTGTTTGTGTGAGGCCATTTCTCAACATGTTGTAGAATTGTAGAATAGCACTCTCCATAACCTCTGTAAGGCAGCTTAGAATTAAAAGATAACATCAAGCAGGATTTTAGCGCCACAGTGAGTCCTAAAATAATAATAAAAATCATTTCATTATTAATGCTCCTTAAATCTTATGTACAAGCAAAGCACTGTGATAAAAGCAAGGTGGCTGGTGTAGGTGTCATTTCTATATCATTGTGTTGCACTTTAATGTAACAAAATTTAGTAACAAGTGTAACATATAATTCTTGTCACCAGGCTTTTATTAAGTGGTAGATCTGGGATTAAACTCTCAAAATCAAACAGGAAAATATTCACTACTATACATTTAAATGATCTTATGCATATTATGCAATGTTGAAATTTAATTCTATGGAAAGGTGATTTAAATAACACTGAAAACAAAGTGACAGGGCTAAGGTAATAAACACAGTAAAGCGCCAGAGAGGTCGCTTCAGTAACAAACAAACGTGGCTAATAGGTCATATTTCCCATGACTGGGGCAAAATACACAAAATCTGAAGGAGGGCAGGAGGAAGTTGGCTCATGTGTTCAGGAGGCTTAGGCCACGGTCAGTTATACAGGGCAGGAAAGTGGTGGCGAAAGGGCCAGATGGATCCAACATGGTTGGTTCACAGTGGCAGGGAAGCTGAGCAGGGGACAGCAGCCGAGCCGAAAGGGAGAGGGGCCACAGTCCATTGTCCCCACTGCTGCCCAACCAAGCCCCATGGTGTACTGTACTAAGCCCTGGCTGAGATGCCAAGATACTCAATTAGACATAATCAAAACCTCGCCACTGAGTATTGTCTAAATGAGAATGAGGACATTAGCGACAAATTCAAATGGTACATAAAACTCGCTGCCAGTTCTTTGGGACTCAAAAGCTGCATCTGATTTTAGATTTCATGTAATATTCTATTAGCGTTTTCTCAAAGTTTGATAAATAAGAATAAAGAAAATAATCTCTAACCTCATAATCTTCTGGATTTTCCACATCACCTTCTAGCATCTTAATTTTGTCTACATGCTTTTATCCATAAAAATATTGGTGGAATTGCCAAATATTGTGCAAACACGCATTTCCACATGTCATAAATTTTGTTCATGTTCTAGGACAAAGAACACAGGACTTCATTTTTCAGGGTCCAGCCAGATCTTTATGAGACTTAGAATCTTAATTTTTAGTTAGCAAAGAAAGATTTCTAAGGCTTTGCATTCCTCCTATAGAGAAATAAATTTAACTAATCATGACACTTAAGGAGGTACTAATTTCTGATTACTCCAATCTATAGAAAATTAAAATCAACCAGGCTTGGTGGCGAGTGCCTATAATCCCAGTATTTGCGAGGTTGAGGCAGCAGGTTGAGTGCGAGTTCGAGACCAGCCTCAAACTCAAGGTCAAAGTGAGCTCAAGGCCAGTCTGAGCTACATAGTGAGACCTTTTCTAAAAAAGACAAAAGAAAAAATAAAGAAAGTTAAAATCTAGTGAGCCTCAAAATACGTAAGTGGATTTGCTATATTTTGTTATACTTAACTTCAATGATGACATCCAGTTCCCACAGCTTGATGTGTGTGCCTGTGCCACACATCCCTCCACCTGCTGCATCTTGGAGAACTCTGGACAGTCACAGGAGAGAGGGCTGTACAGACAAAAGAATGAGTGTGTCCCAGTGTGGCTCATTAGCATTTTTGCATTTTATGCTAATGATGTTCATAGTGCTGGCTGAGGTCAGTCTTGCATATTGCAGTGAAATCATATTTTATTCAAATGATAAATATAATGAAATATTTTATTTATTTTCATTCTATGGAAATATGTACATAATGCACTTAAAACCTTTCACAAAACCATTTTTCTTCTGCAAACCTATTATTATATGACATACTATTTTTTTAATTAAGTTTTGTTACAGGGTCTGACTATGCAGCTCAAACTCCCAGCAATCCTCCTGTTTTCAGCTTCCCTAGTGCTGGGATTACAGGTGTGTACCACCATGCTCAGATTTGGTCACCAGCTCAGTGCACTCCTGGAATGGGGCTGGCGTGACGTGCAAGACCATAGATTGAACCCTGGTTCCAGCACTTGCTAAAGCAGGTGCTTAGTCTGCTGAGCTCTCCCGCTGGCCCATGACATATTATTTTATTTTGAACTAATATACATGCTTGTGTAGAGTGGACTATACACAGATACAATATGTGATGATCAAATTGGAGAAAGTAGTGTATCTATCACCTTAAGCCTTTACCATTGTGGTGAACTAGTTCATAATTCTGTCTTCCACCTACCTGGAAAAACAGAATACAATTTTGTGACTTATGGACCCCCTGCTGTATAATTGGTCATGGGGAAATACTCTTACTATTTGTAAACTTGCTTGTAATCCCCAAACCTCCCTCCATGCACATCCCTACCTCACCTGGTGCGCGGTAGGTGCCATTTTTTTTCCCCTCCTGAATGTCAGCTTTTTCCATTCCACAAATGAGTGAGATCACCGTGTATTTGTTTTTCGGTCCCAGTTTTATTTTCCTATGTAATGTTTCCCAGGCTCATCCACATTGCTCAAAGCAGGACTTCACTTATTTTTCTTTTTGATTAATGGTTAAGAGCATTCCACTGTACAAATGTATCACATTTTTTTCATCCACGCATTTGTTGATCCACCTTTAATTAACTTCCGTTGTGGCTGTTCTGAGAAGTTCTTCAGTGCAGATGAAAGCAGATACCTCATCAACATACTGATTTAAATTCCACTGGATAGATATCCAGAAAGGGATTGCTGGATCATTTCAGTTTTCTATTTTAGACTTTTAGGAAGAATCATATTTTGTCTTCCTAATAATGGTATTATTTTACATCCCCACTAACAAACTGCAAGAATTTCTTTTCCTGGGAGCCTCACCAATATTTTTTATTTCTTGTCATTGGACAGGTTCTATTCCTACTGCGCAATGATCATGGCTGTTTAGTTGTTTGTGTTTCATGATGATTCATATATTTTGTGTTCCTCTGCTATTTTCTGTGCAACTAAAGAATCAGTCCTCTCTTCTGGTCTTGTATAGTGGCTTTCACAGGGGACATTCCTGCTCGTTCACCCGTACTAAGAATTTGTTCCAATATAATGCGTTGACTTGGTTGGAGATGGGTGCAGTAGTGCAGTGTCCACCCCTTGCTTACATCTGCAGCAGCATTGGGGATGCCTGCAAAATGCTTCATTTGGGCAGCTACTTCTCCTGGTGGACAGATACCTCCCGCTGTGGTTGCAAGCTTCTAATACTGTGGGCTCCCAAGGCTGCTCCTTAACTGTCAGCATGGCCCCCAAGTCCCTGCCATGCAGGGGCCATGACTGTACTCCTGGGCCCAGACTTCATGAAACAAGGATGGGGGTATGGCAGCCACTTCTGCGAGCTATGCACAATGGTGTGCAACCTAAAGGACGGGCAGTGGTTAGGGTCCCACAGAGCAGGATACACTCTAGAAATGGCTGCAGTCCTGGTGCCGCAAGAGACAGACACAGCCTGTGTCACTGCAGGAGGAACAATGCGAGCTCCTGCTTTGGTGCCATGTAGCTGTGTACAGGTCATGGCACTCCCTCTGGCTCACTACAGCATTCTTCTGAAGGAAACATTCTAGAAGGAAACCACTCACGACTTCGAGGCAGGCTCTGGGTGCCTCCTTCTTAAATTTCCCCCTCCAGGAAGCATCACACTTGCTTCCAAGTGGTTCGCAACCAAGTAGCCAGAGCCAGGGGTAGCTGATGTCTTTTCCTTTTCTAGCAGCCAAGCTGATGCTTGTGTCCTGTGATTGCTCCTCACACTCAGGCTGCACTCCAGCACCTCAGTCACTCCAGCTGGAGTCCTAACACTGAGGTATTGTTGAGGTCTTGTCTTGGGCAGGAAGTGCCTGTTCCTGGGTTCCCATAAGCAGCCATCTTGCTCTGCCCTCAGCAAACATGGCGGTTATCATTTCAGTACCCTTGTACTACACTTTTACCTCAGCACTGTTTAAACGATTGAGATACACACATAGGATGAAATAAGATC
>PVKN010035681.1:0-11465 GCA_004027915.1 Capromys pilorides | reverse complement strand
CTTGCCAGGCAAGTGCTTATTCCACTGAGCTATCTCCCCAGCCCTGGTTCTTTATCTATTATCCTTCAGTACTTTTTGGAGAAGCTGGCTTATCTTTCTGTGGCTGGCTGTATGAGTTCTACACCGCTCAGGGGTCAGGGAAGAGTGTGGAACATGCTTCAGGCGCTGCCGCTTCCCTCGCAGGCGTCTCACTGCTGGCCAACAGCTCTCAGCGCTCCTTGTTCCAGGAGTTTCTGGGGAGCTTGTAGCCCCAGCGCTTAGTTCATAGTACAAGTGCAGATGTCCCTGCTTCCTCGTTCTCTGTTCCTCTCCCTCCTCCATCTCTCTGGCAACTGAATATGGGCTGGCCTTGAACTCCCAGGGCTCAAGGGAGCTCCTCCTCCCAAGCAGGAGGCTACTGCTGGGCCTGCAGGTGTAGGCTGTCACTGTGCTGCTCTTTTTCTTCAGACTTTCAGTGGGACTCAGGCAAGTCTTGTTTGGGGGCAGATGAGTACCCACCCATGTTCACATCCCCCTCCTTCCCCAGCGGCCTCCTTTTTCTCCTGCACAAGTTCTTTACAGCAAGAGTGACACTCTGATGAGACATTCCTTTTGATCCAAACTGAAGTCATGGATGCTGTTCTCTACACGTTGCCATTTCCTAATGGTCTGATTTGCCTGTATTTTTCATTCCAGGTTGGCAACCGAAGTGATTCCAATCTTTATATAAATGTGAAGCTGAAGGCTGCTGAAGAGGTAAAGCCCAGAACAGCCGCCCTCAGCCTCCCCACCTCTGCCCCAGGTCCTGTTGTCTTTCTCTTTCTGTCCCTCCCATAAGGCTTTCCCTGGCGGCAGACTTTCATCTGTTTTGCAAATCAGTAGCGGATGGCTTGGAGCTTCTTCATCTGCTTGCCCTTCCTTGGATGCTTTCTGGCCCTTGATTTCTTACTTCCCAAAGCCCAGGAATAGCAGACATGAGCTTGCAGGAGTGCAGTGGTGACAGCAAGCGATGATGACTGGGCTCGGGGCGAGAAGACCAGTAACTGACTCTCCTGGTTATGGTTGTAGCTGTGAAAGAAATGGGCACGTGTCTCAGGTTCCTTTGCCATTTACCTGTTTTCAATGTTTGCTTTTCAGATTGGGATCAAAGTTACTCACATTAAATTACCAAGATCAGCCACAGAATCTGAGGTGAGCCTTTCTGAGCTAACTGAGTATACAGAAGGCAGCTGACATGCATTTCTCTTTGGTTTGGTGAAAGTTGAGAGACTGAGTCATTTTGCATGCGTAAGACATCTGGGTAATTCTTCACTGACTCCACCTCCAGGAAGTTAATTGAAAATGTCCCAGAGTAAGTGGTACGATGGTAGGGGTGAGCCTTTGGTCCTCAGAGACTGATTGCATTTGCTTCTGGGTCACCTGTGATGTTATTAAAACTGATTCTTGGGGGCTGGGCATGGTGGCACACCCTTTGAAACATAGTATTCCCGGGCTGAGGCAGGAAGAATGTGAATTTGAGTCTAGCTTGGTCAGTTTAGCAACTAAACAAGATCTTGCTTCAAAAAAGGTTGGGGAGTTGGAGATACAGCTCAGGTGAAGGCCCTGTGTTCAGTCCTTGCTGCCACACTCATAAAACAACAAAAAACATTAACCCTGGGCCTGGAGCCATCGTCAATTTGAAAACCAAGGACAAATTTCACTTATATGATGTGTTTAGGCATAGGTAAAACAAATAAGTGGTGACATTAGGATCTTTTTGGGTACTAGGGTTCAAACTTAGGACCTTGCACTTGCCAGGCAGGCACTTAGACCACTGAGCTATCTCCCTGGCCAAGTGGTGATTTTTAAAGTCAGAACACTGGAATTAGTGGAAAGGGGGCAGGAAGAAATAGCTTCCAGAGGTTGTGCAAGTGTTTTGTACCTGAACTGTCTAATTTGGTGACCTCCAGCCCCATCTTCTATTTAAATTTAATTATAATGACATAAAATTAAAAATTTGATTCCTTGGGTAGCCCAGCCGCATTTTACCTACTCACTAGCTGCTATTGAATTGTAAAGTACAGATTATAAGCATTTCTCACCACAGTAAGGGCATTGGGCATTGCCACTCCATATCATTAGGGTGTTTGTAGCATGGGTGTTCTGTTGCAATAAATTTGAAAAGTTCTTGGCTTGTATTTTTGGATGCATTTCTTATCCAACACCTGGGAGATATATTCTGTTTAAAAGCGTAGGCTTCTCTCAGGACATGGAGGGGAGGTATGTTCTTAGAGGGCTGTGGGGGAAGGGAGGCAACCTCATGTTTGCTTTGAGATTTGTTTTTTCTTTTTGAGACAGGGTCTCGTCGTTCAGCTCAGGTTGGCCTCGAGCTCACTTTGTAGCCCTGGCTGGTCTTGAACTCGCAATGATCTTCCTATCTCATTCTTCTGAGTGCTGGAATTATAGGCATGTGCCACCATGCCCAGCTTGTTTTTGTTTTTTGAGACAGGGTCTCACTACATAATTCAAACTAGCCTTGAATTTGCTATGTAGCCCAGCCTGGCCTCAAACTCATGAGGATCCTCCTGCCTCAGCCTCTCGAGTGCTAGGGTTTTGTGCTCAGCTCGATGTTTGCTTTGGGAAGTGTTTCCCCATTTTCATTTCTGTGCCGTATGTAGATTATACGTGGTCTCACTTTTAGGTGTTGAAGTACATCATATCTCTGAATGAAGACTCCACTGTACATGGATTCATAGTACAGCTACCATTAGATTCAGAGAATCCTATTAACACTGATACAGTCATCAACGCCATTGCACCCGAGAAGGACGTGGATGGGTGAGTGTGGCTTGGCTTCCTGCATCGCGTGGCATGGCTCCATTTATAATTCATTTCTGTTTTGGGAACACATCACTTTGTTTGTGAAGAGTGAAGATACCAACTTTTCCTTGTACCCTTACTTTTGTCCCTTTGGGTATTTTAGATTGACTAGTGTCAATGCTGGAAAGCTGGCGAGAGGTAATCTGGACGACTGTTTCATCCCTTGTACGCCCAAAGGATGTCTGCAGCTCATCAAAGAGACAGGTGAGGACACACGGCGAGCAGCAGGACAACAGTGCTGGTTGCGCAGGTCCAGAGAAAGCGTCCTGTGGGCCCTAATGAGGCCCGTCTAGTAGGGACCTTACCCAACTCCCAGTTTCTTGACACCCTAGGAAGTAAGCGTTATTATCGTGTAACAGCTAAGGAAACATCAGAACCAAGAGTTGAACTGTTGGGTTATCTGAGTTCAGAGCAGTAAACTTTTGTGAAAAAAATCCCTTCTATGGGAGTAAGCGAGGATACAAAGTAAAAATTCCCCAGCCCTGGAACCTGCACCAGGGCTCTGGGACCAGACAGAGGCTGGCATGGTCAGAAGCTCCAGCAGCTGGCCACGCTGCCTCGCGAAGAGTGGAATCTCAGCACGAACACTTTCCGCCTGGGTTTTTTTTAAACAGGAAAATGGGTCGTGTTGAAAACAAGTAGGTCAGAAGTTTCAAGTGGAAAATTTGACCAGCCTAAGTGAGATTGCTCTTAGTTGGCAAGAAAAGTTTAAGCTGTAGCCTTTGGACAGCTCTTACAGTTCGGTCCTACAGCGGAATTAATACTGTTCAGCATGTTCAGCAAACGATGTATTGTAACTTAAAAAAAAACAAATCCCCTGTAATCCTTGTTACTCAGGAGACTGAGGCAGGACAGCTTAGCGATACTCTGGCTCAGAACAGGAAAACAAATCCCCTATGCTGTGGCAGCTATAGGTGTGGTGGTTTTTGGTTGGGGGCAGTGGCAGCTACCAGGGCCCTACCTTAGGGCCTCCGCCCTAAGCTACATCCCCAGGCCTTTCCGTTTTGAGAGAGTCTTGCTACGTTGCCCAGGCAGGGCTTGAACTTGTGATCCTCTCTCTCAGCCTCTCAGAGTGCTGGGATTAAGGTGCCACTGTACCCAGCTTCCTCTTACTGATAGCAGAGCTGCTGTTTGCCTTCAGGCAGCTTCTCTTGGTGAACCCTGAAAAGTACACTGCAGTACCAAGTGTGCGGGTTTGTCGTGATGTAGTTAACCCATGACCTCCTTGTGCTGAACTAGTGCTCTACTGAGTCCATCCCTGACCAAGGCAAAGTTCCAGCTCCTCGGACTTTGAAGTCTTACTCCTAGGTCCTCATGATGTTAACATTGTACAAGAGTGGATCCTTCCCTAATAAAATGAATTCTAAGTAAGACCCATAATATTCTCTGAAACTCCCTCAGGCCAGGGGCGAAGACCTGCAGCCTTGAGTGGGTGGAGGGGTTCAGGCAGAGACTTCCAGGCCTTTTCTCTGCTGCATTCTGCTGGGGTGGCTCATTCTCAGGCTCCGTGTGGCCCTGAGACGGCCCAGCTTTGTTCCAGCCAACAGTCATGGGATTGGATTTCGTTGGCCTGGGGTTTGCCCACTAACAACTGTTGAGTACAGTAGAGTCAGCCCTCAAAAGGGTGTCAGTTTGTTGCCAGAGAGTGGGTGTTGAGTAAGCAAAAAGAAAGCTTTCTGCTCCAGCTGAATGTCCCCTCTCCCCTCTTTGCAATTAACCCTGTGCTGCGGCCCTCAGCCGAAAGAGAAATGTGGATGAGGACTACATAAATAAATGTACTAAACTTGGAACGAACGGCCGATGCTACTCTCATTTCCTTCAGTTCTCTCCTTCGTCCCATACACCCTAGTTGTGATGACTGTTTTTCCCATGTAATTTCATCTGATGACTTCTTCCATATGGCTCTTTAGCTGGATGTCAGAGTTTCTTTTTTTGAGTGTAGGATTTCTTCCCACTCCCCTGTGACTCAATGAATGGATCTTGGCCTAAGCTGCTTTCTCAGATCCACAGCAAGAAGGACGGTGTACAAGCCCCAACCTGCAGCCGAAGTCTCGGAGCTGAGGACGTCCTTGCCGGAGCAGGAGTATCTCTGCGGAACTTGCTGTTGGATGCTAAGCCCTTGCTTTCATGTACTTCTTGTTCTGTTTTCCACCTGCTAGCATGCAAATGCGGGTGGCTGCTGTCCCCCAACTCTAGTTCACGCTGGCTCTCCTTGCAGGGGTGCAGATTGCTGGAAGTCATGCTGTGGTGGTCGGACGTAGTAAAATAGTAGGTGCCCCGATGCATGACTTGCTGCTGTGGAACAATGCCACGGTGACCACCTGCCACTCCAAGAGTGCCCATCTGGACAAGGAGGTAGGAGGCTGGAGGAGATAGGTTTTCTCTGTGTGTGTGTGTGTGTGTGTGTGTGTGTGTGTGTGTGTGTGTTACCCTCATCATCTCACTTACCCCCTATAACAATGCCGTATTTCTGGTCTCTTAAAAGAGGAAGAAACAAATTCAAATTTCAGACTTGACAAGTTTATATGCACATGCCTCTGACCAAACCCTTTCTGTGCCAGTCTGTCTTGTGGCAGAGTAGCAGTCCACACTCTGGGTTTGACTGTGGAGTTGCTCGGGAGGCACTTGTGAGCTTGTGGCATCTTGTCCTCCAGCCCTGCATCAGACTCCTGAGTCCAGGATGCTCATGGGTGCATGTCCCTGTTGACAGTGTGGTCTCTTAAATGAGGACAGAGCAGGTGGGAAGCCTGGCCCTCTCCTTTTCATCGTCCCAGCCCAGTGCTCTGCGGCAGGCAATGGCGTCCGTGTTCTATAGAAGGCACAGCCTTGGTGCGGCATGTGGGACATCATTGAGCTTTGCTCCTCCGCATGGTGGGTTCTCACTGCTGCACTGAGCAAAACGCCTGGTGCTGGGCCTCCAGGAATGCACAGGGACAAGCCTGGCACACAAAGTGCTGTCACATACCCCACACAACTTCAGTCGAGGCCTTTACCCAGCATCCTGTGAAACAGCTGATGATGAGAGATATCCTTCCCACTTCTGGATTTTCTTAGCATGCATCGCCTTATTGAATTCCTGAAGTCCGAATCCCTTTCTCAGGTGAATAAAGGTGATATCCTGGTGGTCGCCACTGGTCAGCCCGAAATGGTGAAAGGGGAGTGGATCAAACATGGGGCAGTTGTCATCGACTGTGGCATCAATTATGTCCCAGGTAAGTGTTGGCGGCTGGGAGAAGCTCTGTTTTTGGTACAGGGCTAAGAACAGGAAGCCTGAGAGACAGCCTCGTCCATGTGCTGTTCGTGTGTGAGGTACTGGTGCTGGGAGGGTGCGTGGCCAGAGTCGGAACAACAGCCGCTAGGTTAAACTTGGGACTTGCCTAGTGACGCTGTCCTTCTTCCTTCTTGAGGATCTGAGACCTGCTGGCTTCCTTCCTGATCGTTGTCTATATTGCATCCATTTTAAAATATTAGGCCCTGGTTTCCTTTCTCCCATTTTCAGCATCACCTCTAAGGGCCCCCCCCACCCTGCTCAAGTCAGGTGGGCTGCTGTCCATTCTCTGTCTGTCTCTGTCTCTCTCTGTCTCTCTCTCTCTCTCATACTAGGAACTGAACTCAGGACCTTGTGCTTGCCAGGCAGGCACTGTGCCCCTGAGCTATTTCCGGGCCCTCCATTTCTTCCAGGCGTCAGCTCATCCTCAGTCAGACCCGCCCTGCTTGCCCTGCTCACCTGCTGGTGGACCATGCGCCTCTTCTTCCTTCCGCATCTCTCGCCAGCCTCCTTCGCCTCGTGTGAGCTTCGGGTCCCAGCAGTCTTTTAACTCCTCTCTCTGTACTTAGCAAATGCCCAGCTTAGGCAGCTGCAAGTTGGACCATATTTCCTTCCCTGCACATGCCCAGTTCTTTGCAGCTCCTGTGCTCTGCAACCTTAGTGGAACAGGCTATTCTTTCAAACACAAAAGTTCAAAGAAAAATACAGTAATGCCCGTATACATACCTCATAGCTTAAAGAAAGGAACAGTCTTTAATTGAGCACCTACTTGTATGCAGTAAGCACTCTGCTGGGCTTCATGGTTCACAACCGAGTAAGGCTGCAGTGCTCAGGGCCTCCTGCGTGCTAGGCCAGGGCTCTGCCAGTGAGCTGTTTCCCTGGCTCTGTTGATTGATGCAGTTCTGGCGACCAAGCCCAGAGTCTTGCCCGGGTTAGGCAAGTGCCGCCCCGCCGAGCTGCTCTGCCGCGCACGACCACCTTCACCTTCACTCGCACTACGACCTTTTTTTCGACTTCCCTTCACGCTGCTTCCTCCTGCCTCCTCTGTTTTTCATGTCTGCTGCTCCTGCTAAGCCTTATCTGATTTCCCCTCAACCAAGAATGATCTCTTTCTTTTGGAAGTCCTCTCCTTCCCTCCGTTCCACACGAGCTGGTATTTCTTGTGTCACTTGCGCCTCCCTCATGAGGTGGTCCCCTCCTCCTGAGGAGTGGCTGCGCCGTGCCCGGTCCAGCTTCCTGCCTCTGAGAGCTGGCACTCAGGTCTGTTGGGTCGTTGCAGGGAGATACTGTAAGAATCATCTCTTTTTTCCCTTTCATCTCAAGTTTGAAATGTAGACCCGGAGCTGCCAGGAGCGTGAGTCATTGCCAAGGCCTCACCGCTTTTAACCTCCCTCCCACTCCCCACTCTGCTTTTAAGACAGTCGCTCATAATTGATCACCCAGTTCTTCGAGTGTAATTACCTTAAGGGGGATAAAGAAATTGCTCTCCTACAACTCCGCACTTTGAATCTTGCAAGCGTGACATTCCAGCGCATTCTGTCTCGACCTTGCATCTTTGCTGTGGGCAATTTTTTCTGATTAGATGTAAGAGATGGAGAAGGAAGCCCCCTGGGTGGAGATCGGGAATGTGGCAGATGGGTCTGAAGTGTTGAACAAATCTTCCCATCCTGTTCATGCCGATTCCTGATATAGATGGTAAGATAGGAATAAAATTGAAGGAGTATCATCTCTCCTGGCCAGCAGTGTTTTCACTTATAGACAAATAGCGGGAAGTCTGGACACTGTGGCTCCCAGGGAACAGTGGAGCCACTGAGCTGCAGACCAGCAGATGGTCCTCGGGCTCCGAAGAGCGTCCTTGCAAATGCTCATTTTAGAAGCAGTGTATTCTGCAACCGAGCCACGTCTTACTTCCTATTTTATTTAAATTATTTGCATGGGCTGGGGTGTAGCTCAATTGTAGAGCAAGCACTTAGCATTAATTTGATCACCAGTACCAAGAAAATAAAAATTATTCTGATTTGGTGGTGTATGCCTATAACATCAGCATTCTGGGGGTCTTCGAGAGCAGGATTATGAGTTCAAGTCCAGCCTCAGTAATTTAGTGAGACTCTGTCTCAGAATAAAAAATTAAATTAAAAATAAATGGCTTATATGAGCCACTCAGGCAAAACAGAGAGATCTCTTGACAAATGAAGAATGAATTAAGGTGTATGTATTTTTATCATAAAGAGTTTTTTTAGTTTTAACTTTTTTAACTGTGTTGGGTACTGAGCCCAGAACTTTGCACAGGCTAGGCAAGCGCTCTACCATTTACCTGTGTCCCAGCCCCCAAAAGGAATAAATTTTTTTAAGATTCAGGTGCAAGGGCCAGGGAGATAGCTCAGTGACATAGGTGCCCGCCTGGCAAATACAAGGTCCTGAGTTCAATCCCCAGTACCTCAAAAAAATAAACAAACAAACAAATAAATAAAGGTGGAAAGTAGACAGTATTGGCCAGGGCAATACACAGAAGTGTTCTTCCCACTTTTTTTTTTTTGTGGAACTGGGGATCGAGCTCAGGACCTTGCACTTGCCAGGCAGGCACTTGTGCCCCTGAGGATCTCCCTGGCCTCTTCCTACTTAATATTGACTATCCAGGATAGTGGCTTCTGTGCTGGTCTCTATAGTGAAGGGTCCTCAAAGTAAAGATCAAGGCTCAGTAGAATTTGGTACGTGCCGCTTCCCAGTGAAAGAAAAGTCCCAGAGCTGGCGTCGGTAACCTCAATGTCTGTTACCGAAGCTGTGTCCTGCGCTTGCCAAGCGGTCACTTTGCCCACTGACCATGTCATACTCTTTACAAGACGCTGTTCTTGTGACAGGAGTGCCCGAGTCAGCTCTCATGCTGTACAGTCGAGGCACCAGGCCGAGCTGTTCTGATACAGTGCTTGATGGTGCAGTCGCTGATTTGTATCTGCTGTCCATGCGGAAACTAAATTGATGAGCACTGGCAAAACAAAGAGTAGTGAGGGCATTGTAAGACAGCTTCAGCGTTCCTGTTGAAACCAATATGAAACATAAGGCTGTATTTCCTGAGAGTCTTTTTTTTTTCTATTTTTGGGGATTGAATGCAGGACTTCTGAATGCTAGGCCAGCACTCTACTACCGAGCCACCTCTTCGGCTCTTTCTTAAGATTTATTTTAAGACAAGGCCTTGCTAAGTTGCTTGGCCTGGCCTCAAGCTTGTGATCCTCCTGAGTACCTGGCATTACATGGGCTCCATGGCTCCTTTGCATCTCAGAGTGACTTCAGAGGCTGTGGGGGGAAATGGTCAGCCATAGTGCAGTGCTTCATAGCCAGGCAACAATCCCAAGGAACTGTGGTCTAGGTAAGTGTAGACTGCGTATACGAGCTGGGTCTGCAGCTCAGTGTAGAGCACATGCTTGCATATGTGAGGCCCTGGGTGCCTTCTCTCGTGGATGTACGTGCGTGCGTGCATGCGTATGCACATACATATGGGACTGGAAACCTTGATGTTTGGAGAAGACTTTTTCTTTCTGACACAGGGCCTCAGTATGTGCCCAGACTGGTCTTTAACTCTCAGCGATTCTCCTGCCTCAGCCTCTGGATTGCTAAGGCAACAGGGGCAGGCCATTATACCCACAATGTGTTTTCACTTTCAAGAATTAGGGGGTGAGCTTTGGCGAGTATGAGATAGGTAGTGTTACGCTTTTCTGTCTTTGGACCCGTGCTATGTGTTACCTGCGGTGGCCGAGGGCAGTGCAGGAGCTCATTGTAGAGCCTAATCTCTTAGTTCTGGTGTCTCAGTTGTCCCTGAAGCTTCCTCTAGGATACAGAGATCAGCTCAGGGAGAATCGGCAGTGTGGCTGAATTTG
Source organism: Capromys pilorides (assembly GCA_004027915.1). NCBI lineage: Eukaryota > Metazoa > Chordata > Mammalia > Rodentia > Capromyidae > Capromys > Capromys pilorides. Next base: position 1,487 of record PVKN010035681.1, on the reverse strand, counting down.
CTGCCTCAGGAGCGTCACTTCCTCGTGGCCCAGGCTGACCTGGCCTGGTCAGCTGGAAGCGCACTGCAGCCCAGTGGGACGCTCTGTGTGTGAGCAGCAGTGAGTGTCACTGGCTTTGTTCTCCTGAGTAGCCGTCCCTCACTGCTAAAATTTGGAATTCCTTAGGGGACACCCACTCGGGACCACCCTCCTGTCTCTCGGACAGGGGCTTTCTTTCCCTCAATAAATATCTTCTGCTCATTACAAAAAAAAAAAAAATTTTTTTTTGAACTCTCGTCTCCTTTTGAGGGAAGTATGATTATATTCTTTGCCTTTTGCCTACATTTAAGTGGCTGCTCACCTCGGGGCCTGGATGTTGAATTGTTCCTCCAACTCATACACAGAGCTCACAAAATGCTGACAGTTGCTGTAGAAACCATATCTGGCAGCTGTGACATAGTTGGAGGTTTTGCACTCAGAAAAATTTCTTTGTAAGCTTTGGCAAATTAACATTTTAAAAAGTGCTCATATACTGGGTAGTTGATTTTAGGAATAAAAAGCAGTGTTTTATTTGCTGTCTGAAGGACTATAGGATTCTCTGGGTTCTGAGAAACCACGCAGGGTCTTGTGGATTTTTACAGGTAACACAGTGTTCTCCCTGTGAAACAGGGAATCCCGGTTACCCAGCAGCAGTTCAGGGGATGGAGCGCCAGCCCTGCACTTCTAAGGGAAGGGCTCAGCTCTGAGCTGCCCCCCACCCCACACTGTAGTAGCTTCCCCCCCTTTTTAAGACAGGGTCTGGCTGTATGGTTCAGGCTGGCCTCAAGCTCACTTTGTAGCCCAGGCTGGTCTCAAAACTCACAGTGATCCCCCTGCCTCAGCCTCCCAAGTACTGGGATTGCAGGCGCGCGCCACCACACCCAACACCTGCGGTAGCTTTTAACTAATGGTAGGCACGTGGGCCTGACCGGACTCACACTTTAAAGCTCTGCTTAGCTTTTGAAACTCTCATCATTGATCACTTGGCAAGAAACACAGGTATTGCTCTTCTGAGATGCCACTCTGATTGATTTTCCCCTCTTAACTAGACAATACGAAACCAAATGGAAAGAAAGTGGTGGGCGACGTGGAGTACAAGGAGGCCAAGGAGAGGGCTGGCTTCATCACACCAGTCCCTGGGGGTGTCGGGCCCATGACTGTGGCGATGCTAATGCAGGTGTGTGTGGGTTTCTATGATCCTTCTCCCCATAGATCCATGGCAGAAAGCCAACTGAGAAACTGAGTAGAGATGCCAGTCTGTTGAAGAGAGTGGAAGAGCAGATAAATAGTGCTAGGCACCTCAATGGGGAGGTGGCACAATTCCTAATTCCTTTCTGGGACCAGAAAGATACATGGATGCCGACTTAGCAGGCTCTCTTTGGTTTGCTTGCCTTGCACGGAGCTCCAGAGCATGCTGGGTGCCTGTGAACTTGTGTGGAAGTAAAGCATGTCACGGGGGGGGGGGGGGG
>PVKN010035680.1:0-11587 GCA_004027915.1 Capromys pilorides | reverse complement strand
GTCCTCTCAGATCAGAGGAACAGACAGAGTGTATATGCAGATATTGGCCCCAAGAGGTCCAAGTCCAGTTTCACTTCCAGTGGGAAGGACAGGTGAAGTGGGGGAGGGGCAGGGAGGGACGGAGCAAGCCTGGACATGTCTGTTGTTACGCTATACTCCCTTAGCCACTGCTCCTTGCTGTAAAGGACCCTAATGCATTTAGTCAGCAAGCCCCCGACTATGAACGTTCGTGATGTGTCAGGTGCACTTTGTCAGATTATGAATGAATCCAACTTATGAATGTTCTCCTGGGCATCGGACTTGCTTATAAGTTGGAGACTTATTGTGTATAGTGAGGTTGTGGTGTGAGTTATGAGGTCCCTTCATTTCCTTGGACCTAGCTTTGAATAATGCCTATTTCCATTTCATATTTATATAAAAAGTCCAATTTATTCAGGAGCCTTTGGTTTGAGCCCCCTTCTCACTCAGAAGATAGAAATCACTATTATTTTCAACTGGTCATGATAACCCTATTTTGCTAGATGTTTTGTACTTGAAGAATGGGCACGTAATTCTATTCTGGTTAGTAGGGTGCAGGGGTAGTCTACGGACAGTAACTTAGTTTTCTACATGGAGAAAACAAATTATCTACCAGAAGCGTTTTCCTTCTATCCTTTTTCCTTCCCTGGGACAGGGAAGTGAGATCTGGAAGAGCAGGGGCTACAGGGAGCTGAACATGAGGATGCTGAGGTGATGGGGAGCGCCCGGCTTGCTGAGGGCACTGAGAGTGACGCCAATGCTTATTATTGCTAAATGAAGAAAACATTTCCAAATTTAAGAGGTACTCTTAGTTGCATTTCCTGTTACTTGCCATCAAAAATATTTCTAAGTGATTCTTGGAATAAATCAAACAACAAAGGCTGGCCAGATAGCCAGCTGATTAAAATGTCTGCTTAGGCAGAGTGCAGTGGCAGGAGTTCAATCTCTGGCATGCCGTGCCGGCCCCCGCTCCAGGGCATGCTGAGCCGGTGACTGAGACTGGGCATGATGGTGTGCGCCTGTAATTCCAACACTTGGGAGGCTGAAAACCGGAGGATCACTGTGAGTCTGATCTATGCAGTGAGACCTTGTAGACCCTGTAATAAAGAAAGAAAGAAAGAAAGAAAGAAAGAAAGAAAGAAGGAAGAAAGAAAGAAAGAAAGAAATCAAACAAGAATAACATGATCATCTAGGAGCATAAACTTTGGAGACCATGGTCTGGCTTAATCACCAACTCCTCTACTGATTACTTTCATAACCCACTGGGTTAAACTTTCTGTGCTCAGTTTTTTTCTATATATGATGAAAATGTCAATAATATCTGCTTCATAGGTTTTGCATTATAGTCCAGAGGAAATCTCAAAATGTCAAATCAGCTTCTTTATGAGATCATCATCGTACATAGGAATTGTCTTACATTGCTTTCTCCTTGTTGGAACACAATACCGGACACCCACAACCTAAGGCAAGAAAGGCTTATTTTAGTTCAGAGCTCTCTGAGGCTTCAGCCCATAGTCAGGTGGTTCTAAGGTAGGATGCCAAGGCAGAGGCGCATGGCAGAGTGGCAGCTGTTCATGCTATGGCAGGCAGGAAGTGGAGTGGGGTTGAGGGATGAGGAGGGTGATGTACATGCACCTCCAGGTCACCCTCCACTACTCTAGCTCTTTCTAACAGCCTCCCCTCCCAACATCACAGCCCCCAGTGAGTTAACCCAGTGAGGAGTGTTCCACATCCATGGCCCAGTCACCTCCCAAAGCCCCACCTCTGGGTGCATGAGGCTTTGAGGGACCATCTTTGAATAAACCATACCAGGTGTCCAGAGCTAGAAATTGTGCCTAGGTTATTTTTAATAAAGGAAGGAAAATACCTGTAAATGTATCAGCTTACGTAAACTTGTACTGGGAAGAACTTTATAAAAAAAAACAAACTTCAACCCTTCTCATATTTATTATTGCCAAATATAAAGTTGTTAGTCCCTGAGATGGTGTAGAATAAATGTTTATAATTTTTTTACTCATATAAAACAGGAGAGTAAAGTTATTCCATCTGTGTCTTAGGTTTCCTTGGGTTTAAAGAAGGGACCCACCTGTGTCATAACCAGCGTGCTGAAAAACAGCCATCTTTCTGTCAGTGCAATATCCCTTAAGTTTCTATTTTATTCCAGAAAGTTTTGTAACTGATGGAGGTTCCATTTCTATGTCTTTGATTTTTCTCACTGTATTTTTTTTTTTTTTTTTTAAAGAGGAAGCTGAGATGGCTGTCTTTGCTCTCTTGCTGTTTTGTTTTGTTCTTTTTTTTCATCTTGAACATCAAAGCGTGAGGTCACCTGGTGTTGTGCTGTTACAGGAGGGTTTGTGTTTGATGAGGAAGCTCAGAGGGCTTCCTCTGCCACTGCCCATGAGCTGGGGATTAGTGAAAGACAACAAGGCAAAGGTCTTGTTAAATTTGGTGTTCATTAGCATCCCTGAGATTATGTTGGGTAGTTCAGGCTTCTGACCTCAGGGCGTTGGGCTTATCTGCCCAGTAAACCTATGACAATGGGAGTGTCCAGTGAAGAGACGAAACCAACATTCTATTTGGAAATTCCTGACTCAAGGAGATAAGCAGGTCTGATTTGGGCTCAGCTGGAAACATGGAAGCAAACACAGGCTACTTCTACCAGGCTGCTGGTCACAGCTTGGATGTCATTTGCCTTAGGGGCTTATTAACTCCCACGTGCTACCTTGCATTAGGTTAGGACGCAGCATATAGAAGCTCAGACTGTGGAACTCCATGTTACCCTTTTCCTTAAGGTAGCAAAACATTCAGAGGAACATTGTTTCTCTTTAGACTGATGACTCCTTCCTGGTTTCTGATCCCATAGTTCTCCGATGAGGTCATAGGTAACCAGATTCCAGCAGGTCAGCTTTAGGCATCCTGTCACCTAGCAGGAGGAGTCAGGGAAGAATTGAAATATAGCAAAGTCACATCACTTTGAAAGTCTGAATCCAGACAACCATAGATGGAAGTGTAGTCCGAGAGACTCAGAAGCTGGTGTCGTGGTCACTTCTCCTAGAGGACTCAAACATTAGCATCAGGAGCACTTCAAGGGCTTGCAAAACCAATTGTGGGACTCAGTGCTCAGAAATGATAATGCACTGGGTCTGCGGCCCACTCAAGAATTAAGGACTTAGTTGCCTTGAGTCCAAGGCCTCGCATCGCTAACACTTTCTCATGTACTGTGGACGCTGCAGGTCTGGGCACCACTGACCAGACTGTTTCTGTACTGTCCAAGTGGAACGTGAGAAGGTGATGGAGTCTTCAAAGTATAGGGGTGAAAATGGAAGAGACAGGGCTAAACTTACTTCTGAGTTTTGGGTCATTGTTCTTCCCATTCTGCCATTCATGACTTAAGTTAATTTCATCTACAATGACACCTTTGCTTGGGGACAACAATGGAACCTCAGCATAAGCCTCCAAATCTTTGGTTACCCACCTTGAGGCTCTTGATTTTGAAAGTCATGTGACTTCTTTCTTGTTTCTATAAAACAGAAATGATGATAATAGGCTAAAACTCCTACTCTTAGGATGGTTTGTAAGATTGCCACATAATATTATAGATACATAGTATGCATCAAATATACATATAAAGTTATTAAGATAGTGCCTTATAAGCTATACTAATTACTTCTAATTACTTTCAAGATATTTTATATTACTGAAGTTTCATCCTATTGAAGACAATTAAGAGAAAAATTTCAGACTATGGCTAATTCTGAAGCAGATGACCCAAAATGCTTGACTTTTAATGAGGGGAATGTCTTCTAAGTTCTCTTCTCAGGCCTCTCTTTTTATAGAAGGAAAAGAGGAGTTACAGGGTAATTACGTGACTTATCTGAGCTTTTATAGCTTATTAGCCACACTGCCAGTTCCAGAATTCGGCTTACTTCAACACTTCCTACTCTCTTCAGTGTTTTCCAACATAGCGTTATCAGAGTTGGTTTCTCTGTCCTACTGCTAGGAATTCTGCCTGCTTGTACCCTTGACAGCGCCCGCTACATCCCTATCTTTCACTATTTACTTGGAATTCCTTTGTTCTTGCTATTCCTACTCAGGGAAAGATGAGAGGACTTTATTTTTACTAAGTTTCATAGATACCCAGGACTCATTTAAAGTATCCAAATTCCAACTTGGACAGCAAAAGGTTAACAGTGCATGGAAAAAAAAATTCCAGCAGCCCACAAATCTAAGCATAATTATGTATGAACATGAGGCTTTTATTGCTGTCAAAATTAATCACTTTTCAACTTCCAGCTGTTAAAACCCTTCTGGCAAGTCTCCAAGCAATTCCCCTACAGTTACTTTTCCTTCAATTAAATTCTGTGCAGTTTCACAGGTTCCTATTACATCAGAGCAATTTTAAAATGGACTTCTTGGATTTTCTTTCTTTTCGACTTTGCTTAAAACTAGAAAATAACACAATATGAAATTTTCTGCATTTATCCTTTCAGTTTAACTCTTAATCAAGAAGTCTGAAAAACAAGCAGAGTGAGGTTAGACCATTCATGTTTATTACAAAGTATTTAGGTGCATGGAGCATCTATTTTTATCATGCATTTCTCTGTGCTGCCTTCTGAGGTACGTCAGTGCCTTTGTGGTTAGCATCTCTACCTCCTTTTGTCTCCACAAACTTTGTAGGAGATATAGTTTATGAGTCTTTAGCCTTGTTTTTTTTTTTTCTTTTTATGTATGCGGTACAGGGTCTCACTACGCAGCTCGGACTTGTGACGATCCTCCTGTTTTCAGCCTCCCCAGAGCTGGAAGGACAGGCATGCATCACCACGCCTGGACTCAGTTGCTGGCTCAGTGCACCTGGGGATGGGGTCAGTGTGGCATGTGGTGCCAGGGATCAAATCTCATCCCATTCCCTGTGCTTACCTAAGCGGGTGCTTAGTCCTCTGAGCTGTGTCACTGGCTCTTAGCCTCTGTGGTTTAAACCACTTATTTCTAGATGCTAATTATCCTTGCACTACTTTTTTTTTTTTTTTTTTTAAAGACAGGGTCTTGTAATGTTGTCCAGGCTGGTTTAGAAGGAGTGAGATCAAGCATTCTTCCTGCCTCAGCCTCACTTCTTATCTAGGTGTATGGATTTGTCATGTGTGGAATAGTGTTGGGGTAGAAACCATCTGAGGACTCTGTAGCTGTCCAGATGTGGGAAGCTCTTGGGGTGGACTGCCCCACCTGTCATGGCTTACATCCAGATGTCCCCCAAAGCTCTTGTGGTCAGAGGTGAGGCCTTTGCAGAGATGGCTGAATCTAGAGTGTGATGTTGGGATTAATGTGTGATTACTAAATCTGTCCACTGATTGGTTTGATACCTGCCCGAAGACCAGCAGCCCAGATAGAATATAAAAGAAACAGAAAGAAGGTCCTAGGGTTGCTGGTGGCTTGCTGGGTTGCTTCTGCTGTCTTCTTCTAGCCATGAGCTGTCTTTCTCCTGTGATTACCTGCCTGTCACGTCACCCTGCTCTGCAGCCTGCCAACTAGGGCCTGAGGCCTCTAAAAGGAGTGAGCTAAAGAAACTATTCCTTCATTAACTTTGAGTGTTGGGCATTTGTCTTAGCACTGAGAAAAGTAAACTAAATCCATTTTTTTAAAAAAATGCATACTCACCATGCAGCTCAGACTCGTGGTGATCCTCCTATTTTTAGCCTCCCCACACTGGGATTACAGGCGTGTGACACTACGCCCAGACTGGCCAGCTCAGCATGCCTTGGGGTGGGCTGGTGGGGCACGTGATGCTGGGGATCAAGCCTCGGTCCCTGCACTTACCTAAGCTTGTGTAAGCAGGCACTTTAGTCTGCTAAGCTATCTCGCCATCCCTGAGAAAAGTAAACTAAAATGCTGCCTTTCCCCCAATTCTGCACACAACTGCTCAAAGCCTGGCTGACTTCTGAAGAACAGAGGCCTGTCTGACCAGCTCGGGTCTTGCACTGTGCCTGGATCCTCAGTGAAAGTCGTAAGTGGTTGCAGTGTGTTATTAATTTTGGCCTATGAAGGCAAATGATCCCACATCTTCGCATCGGCATGGCCAAGCCGAATGCTTGTGTGCGAGCATGTGCTATCTTTCCACTCTTCATTCCTGGGATTCTGGAATAACATCCTTATAGCCTTTCTTGGTGCTCTGCAATGAACGGGATGAGTGAGGGCTGAGGCCTGGCTTCTTCTCAGCCACCAGCAGCCGGTTTAACTCCTGGGCATGTCTCCCAATGGCAATGTACCAGCTGTGTCGAATCATAGCCCTTCCTGTAGGTCTTCACCTCCTCTTCTTCCTCCAACCTGCTTGGTGCTGTTGCATAGCATGTGTTATAATGCTGTCATCGACAGTTTTCTGCCTCCTTGTAATCTCTGCCATCATCTTCTATTTCAGTGGAAAATTGCTATATTTCTGAATGCTGATTCCTTCTGCATTCCTTTCCACCTGATGGTGGCATCTGGCCAGGGGCAGATGAGAAACTGGGCAGGATATCTGAACATGTCTTTATGGCAGGGAAGAAAGGGTATAGAAGTCTTGAACATAAAAAATGCAAGAGCCCAGCAAGCATCTGCATCCCTTGCCATTCTGAAAATGTAGCTTTGTGCCATCCTATGTGGCTGGGAGGAGAGGCTCCACTGGCAAGAGGATCTTCATTCCACCCAGGGTCCAAAGTAGATGAAATCAAAAATCTGGGCTTTGAAGATCTGAGCCAATCAAAACTTCAGATACTGAACTGGTTTCCTTGTCCAAGCTGGAGCCTCAACGGGCAGAGGGCTGGAGGATGACTTATGTGTGCTGACTCCAGCCCAGTTCCTGGGGCTGGCTTCTGGACCCCTTGGTTACCAGGGTCCTTCTGCTCAGATCGCGCTCATGCTCACATGCAGTCCAAGGAAGTGACTCAAGGCTCAGGTGCCCTGCAGGAACACAGAGGGGGCACAGACTGACAAAAAGCCACCAGATTCTCTACCTCTACCACAGTTTTCACTCCAGAGAGAGATCCGTGTCCCTCTTTCATGAAGTGGGTGCTTAAATTCTCACTTGGCTGGTTGATTACTAAGTCAGGGTGATTTATGCAAATTTGCTTGGGCCCTGAAATGATGGCTTGGGTGGACTTCATCAAGATTAAAACCTGCTCTGACTTCGCAGTTGGCAACTACATGCCAAGATTCTTCTGCTGGGAAACTGCCAAGACAGCTGAGAATTGGGGTGGGGGTCAAGCTGAAAACCACAAGCCCAGGAGGGACTGCTGGTGACATTTTGCCCTTCTGTCCTGTATGAACTCTATCTATGGGACATTCCTTTGCACATTGCCATGCGTATAATTTTTCTTAACTGGCTTATAAAACACATACATGAAAGTTATTTTTTTTAAACATAAATAACTATGCATTTTATGTACCTTTTCTTTTTATTTTGCTACTCTGTGGGTGGTGTGGCTGGATTGGGTGCCCTTTAGGTCTTTACATTCTTTGATTCTGACTCTGAACATTTCACCAAATTCTACCCTGTGTAAATTAAAAACAAATATATATGCAATCAACACGTTGGAGGGAAGAAATTTTGTTTGGAGTTAAAGTCACTTCGCAGTTGGCAAAATGTAGCTACACTAATTTGTAACTCTTATTCCATCTGCTTTCTGGTTTAAAATGTCCTGGATTGTCTCAGACTCTATATGCAATATTTTCCATTTACAAAATTTTCCTGCATAACCCCTTTTTATTTCTGAGAGCTTTTGAAAAGTGATACTAGTTAGGTTCAGATTCCCAGAGTCCAATTTGATGTGATACGATTCTTGATCTTATAAATAGATGATAAAACCTAAAAGGAGAAACCAGGGGAACTTCCGGAGCTCAGCGGCCTGTGCTTGCAGTGCAAATTCTGCCCAAGGATGGGTAACTTAGAGCAGCTGGTCTTTGTACAGCAGAACCCACATATTCTCCAGCAAATTCTTTCTGAGGCTACAGCTTCCTACCATGGCTCCTTGGTTATGCTTAAATACATGCTGCCTACATGCCTTCATGCAACTTGCAAATTTTTTGGAGCCATGGCGGCATGAGTGTTTATAAAATTTTTTCTTTGTTACTCCATTATGAAAGGGGGGCTAGAAATGAGCAAAAATGTCAGGGATTACAGGAAGACATCAGGCAAGGAAACAGAAGTCTGTCTCTGGGACTCGAGGAGGAGCGTGGGAGGTGAGAGTAGGGCAGCGGTGTGACAAGATCTGGCCTCTGCTGGCCAGTCTGCCAGCAGCTCTGCTCAGCCACTTCTGTGCATGGTGTTGGGGGGCAGGGTCATCCGGGAGCCAAGAGATTCCTCCATTCCAGCCAAGCTGCCTGAGTTTTCAAGCAACAAATAGGATTGTTTTGAAGGCAAGTTGGCTGGCAATTTTCATGGTAATTGAATTGTTTACAAGAAAGATCCTTTGATGCTTTTAGTCTAGAAACGTTGGCAAGAAGTTTCTGTTTTGCCTCTTGAGTACAAAACGTGGTCATTAGATAGTTCAGTTGTGCTGCAACACTTCCATTGAATTATTACCGTTACATTTTAATTCTGCTTTCTAGTATCCACATAACGCTCATAAATATTCTTCCAGTCAAAACTTCAGTGAGCAAAGCTTCACAGAGGCTGGAATGGGTGATGTTATTTATTGATATAGGTGTGGAAATCAAGAGCAAATGTAACTTGTTCAGAGACATGAAGAAAATAGGTGGTAAAGCGGGGCGGGGGGATATCTCGGAGCCAAAGTCTCTTGATTCCTCGTAGAACCTTTGTTCTACCAGAAAAAGCAGTGCTGGACAGGAGGTCACTGTACTGTCCTTAGTAGACATTCATGGCTAGCTTGTTCTTTATTTGGTGGCTGCAGACAGCATCTGTCATGATGAATTAGTCCTATCTGGCCTACTAGATTTTCTGGACAACTGATGACTTCTGCTGAAGAAGATCCAAACCGTGTCCTGTGTCTGGAGCCTCAGCAGCCTGCTGGCACACTTAGGTCCCAAGGTACCTGGGGACTTTCACGAGCTTGGAGCCATGCTTTCTGCATCTGTGAAGTGCATGCCTGTTTCCCAGCATGCACTTTGCCTGACTGATGCTTTAGATAAAGCTGTTCAATTACCACTAATTTTACTGGTCCAGCCCCAAGAAAGAGCACAGGAATGGACATTGCTCCCTAAAGAGTGGTTGCTTTTATTCTAGGACATTTTGGTCATGCTGTTTTATTTCATTTTATTTCTTGTGGTACCAGGGATTGAACGTGGGATTTTGAGCTTGCTAGGCAGGTGCTTATGCCGCTGAGCTATATCCCCAGCCCTTGCTGTCTTATTGACAGCATTCTGAAAAGCAGACAGGTGGCTAGTCTCATGGGCCTAGCGTGACTGTGGGATCTTTTAGTTTCACTGATGTGTATAGGTTACTTTCTATGCTTTTTGCTATAACTAGGAATTCAATGGCCAATACAAACATCCAAAGCAGTGCTGATTTTCTTTTTTTGTTTTGCTATAGTTTTTGTGTTTTCGAGACAGGGTCTTGCTATATAGCTCAGGCTGGTCTTAAACTCACTATATACCCCAGACTGGCCTCAAGTTTGCCACAGTACTCCTGCCTCAGCCTCCCGATTGCTGGGACTATAGGCATGCACCACCATGCGGCACTGGTGACTTTCTTGAAAGTGTTAAGACTGGAAGCTCTCAACATTTATCATGTAGATAATCCACACATTTTGTTCTTCCCTCTAGCCATATTGCCAGAACTTGCTAAGAGTATCTTAAACTATATACCTTTTCTTCTAAATTTAAGAGAACCCCTCATTATTCAACATAGGAACTTCCAGAAAAAGAGATCTTCCACTTGGCTTTTGGAAACATGACTCAATCTTTGTTCATGTTTGTGCCCTCCCTGTGTTTGCTGAGGCTCAAGCAAAATTCCTCACCAGGCACACCTTGGCTTTTGTTCTACTCATCGTCCTGTTTTAGAGGATTCTTCTCTACCTCTAGATCTGTCCCTTTCACCTTGCTATGATTTCAGTGTTGCTATTCCTGCAAAAGCCAGTTGGAGACTCAGCTTCTGGTGCAATGCAGCGATTCCCCTTTCTCCAAGGGGGATAAATCCCAAGGCCCTCAGTGGATCCTAAAACCACAAGTAGCACCAGGTCTTTCATACTAGCCTTTTCCTATCTACAACATGCCTATGATCAAGTTTAATTTATAAATTAGACATGGTACGGGATTAACGTCAGTAACTAATAGTGAAATAGAATAATTAGGACAATATGCTGTGGCATATGAATGTGTTCTCTCCATGCCATGCCTTCCTATTAATAACAGACTGACTTTGTTGTTACTTCTAGAATAAAACCTGTATGTTTACCCAGAGAGAAGCTAGAGGTGCTTCTGGTCAAAGAGAAGGTGCTTGGAAGGAGTCAGGATTATTAACATCAGAGTTTAACACTGGGTGTTCAGCAAAGCTGCTGTTTACCTCTTCTCTTTCACCCTTTTTCAAGTAAGTGATGATCCTGTGCTCTTCTGTGGACATTCACACTACCCAGGGCAAGCTTGGTGGCCAGGGTGGTTGCTACAGCTCACTCTGGATGACTCGTGTTGGGCCCAAGGCAGAGCAGAGGTGATGTACATGACGGTCAGACGCCAACCCCTGCCAAGCAGAGGCAGGATGCAACCAGACACGCACAAGCAAAAGTCCTCTCGCTTCTGTAACATTTCCAGCTGGAAAACAAATCAGAGCCACACATTCCAGCTCTGCCTGGGAAGCACTGAAGCATCCCGGCAGTAATCATCTAGGTATGCTAACTGCAGCCCGAAATAATTCGGGGGTTGCCAGTACCATATGCCTTGTAGTCTTCCAATTAACTGTGCTCGCGCTCTTTTTTCTCCAAGGAGCAATTACTGAGAAATCCCGCATCTCTCCTCTTCCCACTCCTCAGTCACTCAAAGGAAGGTTGTTACACACCGGAATGTCTGATCATCACTATAGAGCTATCAGGCTATTCAGAAACAGGTGTTGGAAGAGTTATCCCTTCAAACATGGGTGAAATATTTCAGGTTTAGGAACTCAGACTTTTGGTCGAGAAATTCTCTAGAGTGAGACAAACATATATTTCGGTTTGACCAGGGTGCCCCTGGTCTCAGTGTGTTTACTAATTATGTCATTTTTTTTTTCCTCTCAAAAGTGTTCAGTTTGGACCAAAAAATCACAGTCACTTGGCCTTACAGTTATCTAGCCTATCTTTTGGCTTGGTCCAAATTGAATGCAGAAAATTTCTTTCTTTCTTTCTTTCTTTCTTTCTTTCTTTCTTTCTTTCTTTCTTTCTTTCTTTCTTTCTTTCCTTTTCCTTATTCCTAGCAAGTGGTCTTGCATTTACTGCTTAGTATTACCAGTGAGAGGGGAGTCACTGCTTTGCAAGGAATCTGATCAATGACTTCATGGTTCTGTACTAAAATCTTTTCCTTCTTTTGGCTCCGTCCTTTGGAATCTAGTTCCTTCCTCTAGAAGAACACAACAGCAACTTTCCTCTCTCCTCCACAGAATATTTTCCACCTT
>PVKN010035679.1:0-11598 GCA_004027915.1 Capromys pilorides | reverse complement strand
ATCTCAGCTGAGTATCATGGCACTCAGCTATAATCCCAGCACTTAGGAGGCTGAGGCAGGAGGGTCACTGTGAGTTATAGGCTAGGCTGTCTCAAAAAGAGAGGAGGAGGAAGAGAGAAAGTAGAGGAATTATTTTTAAAAGACGCAGACACAGAAAGAAATAAAGCCATATGAAGAGCACAGGAGAGGACAGCCACTTACCAGGCAAGGAGAGGGACCTAGAAGAGGGCACCCATGGTGACACCTTGATTCAGGGCCTCTGTCCTCCAGAACAAGAATGAACTTGTGTCCCTTGAGCCTCCTGGTCTGGAGCGTCGTTACTGCGGCTATACCCACCTGCCAGCCAGGAGTGCCTGAGGCCTCTGCTTGCGAGGATTTTCTGTCTGCTTTTGCTTTTGTGTCATGCTGTGTAGTTGAGGATGGCCTTGGCCTCACCCTCATGGCAATCCTGCCTCCATATCTCAAGTGATGGGCTTACCGGCGTGTGTTACCACGCTCAGCTGCTAAAGCTTTTTAATAAAGTTTCTTCTTCCCTTTATTTTCCCTCCCTCTGTGCAAAGTGGGAGCCTTAGCTACCAGCTGGCGCACGGTGAGCCCCAGGACAAGTGGTGAAGGACTCAGGAGCTCTGCTCTCCGTGGAGGAGATGAAGTGCCAGCTCCCAGCGGCCTGAGCTTTGCAGAGTGGCTTCCTCCTCCCTTTTAAGTTTCACCAGACTGAGGAGGTCACACAGCCACCCTCCCCTTCTTTCCTCAGCAGTAATCCTGGTGGAAGCGCATCTCTGGCACCTCCCACCTGCTTGCTGGGAGGTGGCGGGGAGCTGTGCCCCTGTCACTCTGCGCCAAGCAGATGCCTGCCTGCCTGCGAGCTTGAGCCCATCTGGTGAGGGGGCAGGTGGCTCCGGCTTGAGGAAGGAAGCAGCCACCCAAGAATCCCACCTTACGCCTGAAATGCCATCTTCAATGACAAGAGCTGGTACTGACTGAGCGTTTACCATGTGCGAGGCACTGTGCTGAGTGTCCTGCAGGTTCACTGAGCCTCCCAGCCACCTCCAGTGCAGGGTATTATTAACATCAAATCCTTTCTTGAGTTTGTTTTTTTTTTAATCAAACTCTTTCTATAATAAAGAAAGTTAGGGACAAAAAAGTTGAGGTACTTCCCTAAGGGCTTTCATGGATAGGATCTGAACTATTAACACCTCTCTCTCTCTCTCTCTCTCTCTCTCTCTCTCTCTCTCTCTCTCTCTCTCTCTCTCTCTCTCCAGAATGAGGAATTGAACTTTCTACTGAGCTATCTCCCCAACCCCAAGAATCTGAACTATGGAAGCCCGGCCTAGGGTTTACTACACTACGTGACCCTGGTATTGAGTCCCTGTGCCGGGAGGGGATTTGCTTCTCTCTGTGCCTTTACAACAGAATGTTGTCTTCCTTTTAAAGCACAGTCCTCTAGGCTGAGATGCTGACAGGAAAATCCACTTCAGTCATTACTGCTGCCATGCAAATCAGATTCTCAGATGACTTCCTGCCTGCTGGACGGATGATTGGTAAGATGCTGGAAGCTTTGACATGGAGGAGGAAGTGGTTCACAGGGGATTCAGGTTCCCTGGAACCCGCTGGGAGCTGCCACCTTTCTGTTTTAAGAGCCCTCCCCAACAGCAGGAATGGCCCTCTGCCTTGCATATCGGGGGGAGTGGGGATCTCACACTTCAGAGACTGGTCCAGTAGGTGTTCCCAGTCCTTACAGGGGGCCTAGGGACCCTTGTGGCCAGCTGAGATGGCAAAGAAGCTCTAACCGGGAGGGCCAGGATGTGAAAGCCTAGCGTCCTAGTTCTGTGCAGCTCTGGGTGTAAGAAACCCCACTGATGTATGGAGTGATAATGTTTGGGGCAGAGAAGTGCCTCTCTGCCCCTTGGGTGCTTTTGTGCCTGGTGGGACACGGCAGTGTGCTCTTTGATTGCAATTTAGTGCTGAGTTACCAAAGTAGAAAGAACCCTCTACTTCCCAGCAGGGACATTTTAGGAGCAAAGGGCAAAAGAGAGAAAACTAGAATAAACTTACAACTTTAAAATAGTTAGAAAAAAAAAAAACAAAAACCCGGGCATGGTGGCACACTCCTGTAATCCCAGCACTTGGGAGGCTGAGGCAGGAGGATCAGTGTGAATTTGAGACCAGCCTGGGCTGCAAAAGTGAGCTCAAGGACAGCCTGAACTGCATAGCAAGACCCTGTCTCAAAAAGATAAATAAATAAATAAATAAATAAATAAATAAAATAGGAAAAAAAAAAAAGAGTTGGGCAGGGTGACACACTCCAGTAATGCCAGCACTTGGGTGGCTGAGACAGAAGGATCACAGCAGGTTCAAGCCCAGCCTGGACCATGGTCAGACTGTCTTTCACATAGATATATACAAATGTCCTGAATGCACTGGTTTGTATTCATCTAGAACATGAACTCCGAAGGCCCACAACTCCCTGCACAACCTAGCCTTTGTTCTGTGCATTTTCAGCATGGCCCCAGGCTTTGGTCAAAGCCTGGAGAAGGGGTGGCTCTAGCGGAGCTCAGCTGTTGGTTTCAGCTTCAAATGTGTGAACTAAGGTCGGCAAGGACGTGGATTTCCAGACTTGGAGACGGAGCTCCCGGGGAACAGCGGAGCACTGGCAGAGAAGCCTAGAGAGGTGGGACGCGTGGGCCTCTCTAACTACTCTGTGGAGAAATGGCCACCATGGTGGCCCGGCCAGGCTCTCGTAGGCAGGCACCTCCCAAAATAACGCTCCACGGGACACAGCTCATTATAGTAACTCTGTCATTTTATTTTCCAGATGATCCTTGTCTTTGAAGCTCATCGAGGGGAGCGGTAGCTGAGATTAAATGGGGCTCTGTGTTCTGTGATCCCACTTCCTTAGTGACGCATGGCTTTTTAAAAATACAGTTTTCTAATCTCTTGAAGCCTGGGGGATACAGCTGGGTATGGTGATGTATGTCTGTAATCTCAAAGACTACAGAGGCTGACCAAGAAAATAGCAAGTTTTAGCTCAAACTGAGCAAAACCCTACCTTAAATGATCAAGGGATAGCCAGGCATGGTGGTATGGTATATGCTTGTAACCCCAACACGTGGGAGGCTGAAACAGGGGGATCACTAGGAATTCAAGGCCAGCCTGAACTGCAAAGTGAGACCCTGTCTCAAAAAAAAAGAAAAAAAGAAAAAAAGGAACTAGCATATGGCAGGGTGGTAGAGCCTTTGCCTCATCCTGAATTTTATCTCTAACACCAAAGTAAAACTGAGCTGGTTGAGGTAACACATGCCTGTAATCCCAGCACTGGGTGTCTGAGGCAGGAGGATCACAAGTTTTAGCCCAGCCTGGGCAATTTAGTAAGACCCTGTCAAAAAAAAATTGCTGGGGATGTACTCAATGGGAGCCCTGGGTTGAGTCCCTAATATTTAAAAAATAAATAAATACTAGAAGAGAAGGGAGAGGAGGAGGAGGAGCTGTGAGACAGAATAATGAATTACCTCGGACCCTGTCACTCAGGCTGGGCATCTGACATGTTGAGTAATCTTGGGAAAACACAGCAGTGAGGGGCTGGGGAGATAGCTCTGTGGCACAAGTACCTGCCTGGCAAGTGCAAGGTCGTAAGTTTGAACTCTAGTCCCGCAAAAAAAAAGAAAGAAAAACCACAGTAATGAGCAGAAGGCAGTCACCCTGTGGTCAGAGAGCTGCTGGCTGAGGCAGGGTGGATGTTAACTCAGAGATCTCCCAAATGCAGGCCCTATGAGCTGTGAGACGAAAAGGAGGATGTGCTGGCCAGGTACAATGTCCAGCAGTTGGCCAGCAGGGATGGTGAGTCCAGCCTGGACAGACAAGGAGTACAGGGCACGTGGCTTTCACAGAATGGTAGACCCGGGTGCTACCCTTGAAGATCCGACCCATTCTGACTGGAAGGGCCAGGCCTTGATGTTTTTAAAAAGTTCCCAGTTCAGGCTGGCCTTGAGCTCATTCTGCCATCTAGGCTGGTCTAGAACTCTCAACAATGCCTCTGCCTCAGCCTCCCTTCTCCTGAGACTACAGGTGTATGCCACCACACCTAGCTGAGGTGCCATTTCTTTGAACATTAGCATTGCTTCACGTTTATTGTGCAAGAGGAGCAGAGTAGAGGAAGGAGATTATTTCACTCTATGAGTGAGCCACGCGTAGGCCTGGGGGTAAGAAGACAGCAGTAACCTTCAAGACAAGCATCTTCGAGAAAGGATGCGTCCCGGAAGTTCTGTCTTGAAACCAGTACATTCCCAGAGACATCACAGATGGGTCCAGACCTGACATCTCCACCAGTCATTCAGATTTCTGAAACATCCAAGAGTTTCGGTCAGTTCTCCAGGCATTTTGCTTGTCTGTGTCATGTGGAGCTGGGGATTGAACTGCGGTCCCTGCTCCTGACTGCATTTGCCCAAACGGCATTTTAAACAGCTGAGCTAACCAGCAAGCCCCCAGGGATAATCATTTTAAATAACTTTTGTGTGTGTGTGTGTGTGTCTTTTTTTTTTTAATTTTTTAAAATTTTATTTATTTATTTGCTTGTGTTGTTTGTTTATTTATTTATTCGTGTTATGGCTGGCTCAGCCTGCCCTGATGGTGGGGCTGGCGCAGCATGTGGTGCCGGGGATCGAACCGCAGTCCCTGCAGTTGCCTGAGCTTTCCTAAGCAGGCGCTTTAGACCACTGAACCATCTCACCGGCCCCTGTGTGTGTCTTTTTGAGATGGTCTCACTATGCAACTCAGGTTTGCCTTGAACTCACTTTTTTTTTTTTTAAATTATGTATTTAGTACAAGGGTATACAGGGTCTCACTTTGTAGAGTTGTAATGATTCTCTTGTTTTCAGACTCCCAAGTGCCTGAATGCCACCATGCCCAGTCTCAATTGCTGTCTCAGTATGCCCTAGGGGCAGGACCAGCACAACATGCCAGGGATCGAACTCTGGCCACTGCACTCTGCCTAACCAGGCACTTTAGTCTGCTGAGCTGTCTGGCCGGCCCATCACTTTTATAGCCAAGACTGATCTCTTAACTCACAACAATATTCCTGCCTCATCTCCCAAGTGCTGGGATTACAGGCAACCATTTTATCTTTTCTTTTCTTTTCTTTTCTTTTCTTTTCTTTTCTTTTCTTTTCTTTTCTTTCTTTCTTTCTTTCTTCCTTCCTTCCTTCCTTCCTTCCTTCCTTCCTTCCTTTTTTCCTTCCTTCCTTCCTTCCTTCCTTTCTTTCCTTCTTTCCTTTTTCTCTTTCTCTCTAGACAGGATCTTTAAAAAGTTGGGTCTTGTGTATGGCAGACTGGCTTTGAACTCAGCTCCTCCTGCCTTGGCCTCCCAAGCGCTAGGATTACAGACATGTGCCACCTTGCCCCACCTATCTTGTCTTATTTCTGATTTTAGAAGAAAAGCTATTAGTTCTTTTCCATTTAATATTATGTCAAGCCACTCCTTGTAAGATGTTTTGCTGTAGCTACTCAAAGGATATAACAGGCTAAGCGACGGCTCTGGCTTCCTACTCAGGTTCCCAGCACGAGCAGTGCCACCACCCTGAGGCGTTTGGAGAATCTAGGCAAATGACACACCTGCTAACTTGGGAGAGAGGTTAGACAGATGGGCCTGGAACTCAGGACCTTGAGTTTGCCAGGCAGGCACTTATGCCACTGAGCTATATTCCCAGCCTGGGCCTGGAACTTTTAACCCTTGAAAGTATGAGCCAGTGGAGATCAGAGTCATTTTAGCTACAAGAATGGAATTGTCTTCAGACAGCTTGGAGCCATCTAAGAGAACATGCATCACCCGCTGACCCACCTCAGCTTTCTGCTGCTAGTCAGTCACATGGCCACACTACCACTGGCCTCACTTCTGACGCCTGGCCTGCTTGGTGGCACCCCCTGTCCTTAGCCCTGAGACTTCCGCCTGGAGCTCTCTGGTCTATCTCTGTCTTTTGTCTGGTGTCACGGACCAGCATGCTTTGCTGTTCACACACGCTAATGTACAGTGAGTGCCAGCACTGACATAGCATTTATTTTGCACCAGGCACATCTGTACACACAGGCCTGTTTCCTTAAGATCGGCACATTGGTCCTGGGTAGCTAGTAAAACACACATTGCAGGGCTCCAGTCCCCAGTTTCTTATTCTGTGGGTCTGGGATGGGGCCCAAAAATTTGCATTTTTTAAAGATGCTGGGTGCTTCTGACCCACACACCAGACTTTGAGAACCTCTGTTTTAGAGCATGCATACAAAAGCCCTTAGGTAGCTTGTTGGAAAGTGCTGGGAATGTCCCTGGAAGGGCATGCCGTTGTGTTGTCCCTCGGCATCTGCAGGGAATGGGCTGCATGACACCACTGCTGGTACCCAAGTCTGCAGATGCGCAAGCATCTTATGTAACCGTAGTATGACTCACACCCATCCTCCCGAGAGCTTTACGTAGCTCTAGATGGCTTGCTGTACTTAGCGCAGTGTTAACGCTATGTGAATTGTTATAGATGGTGTTGTTCAGGGAATGATGACAAAAAGAAAAATTGGGCCCATGTATAGTGCAGACAGTCTTTTATCCAAGTCTTTGGATTCTTGTGGTTGCTCAGATCTGCAGGTGCAGGGCCCAGCATTGTGGGGGGCTGACCGTCATGCTTTTTTGACACATTTTCCTGTTGGATGGTTTTGGTTAACAGGAAAGGCTGAAATGAACCTTTGCTCCTCATTCTGTCACAGATGGAGATGGGTCACACCATGCTAGAGCTGCAAGGGCAGGAAGTTCTCCCAGACCTGAACAGTTGGGTGGCAGATGGAGGCGTGACTGTGGGCCACGGGTCTTTCCCTCAGGCGTGGGCTTGTGGAGGCTACCACCCGGAAGGTCGGCACTGTTCTCCCACCTCAGAGACAAAGCAGCCAGAGCTGTGGCAACACAGGTTCCTGGATGTGTGGGAGTGGGGGAGGAGTGCTGAGTGCCAGGGGGCTGGGATGGGCCTACAGGGCCTGGAGCTCCCTGTCAGTCGCCTCTTTTTATTTTAGTGATACTGAGTATTGAATTTAGGGCTCTCGCACTGAGCTGCATCCCTGCGGGGTTTTTTTTTTTTTTTTTAGACAGTGTGTTACTGAGTTATTAAGTTGCATAGGCTGGGCTCAAACTTGTGATGCACCTGCTTCAGCCTCCCACAGAGCTGGGAATGCATGTGTAGCTGGGAGACACTTCCTTTTTTTTTTTTTTTTGTCTCTTTGAGCCAGGGTCTTTCTATGCAGTTCAGGCTGGCCTCAGACTCACTTTGTAGCCCAGGCTAACCTTGAACTCACAGCCATCCTCCAGCCTCAGCCTCCCAAGGGCTGGGATCACAGGCATGTACCACCGTAACTGGCTCAGCAGGCACCTCCTGAGGGGCTCCCTTTCTTTCCTGGGTCAGTCTAACCCCTGAAACCCTGAAGCAGAACAGGGCCTCACTCAGCTCAGAGCTGTGGCAGACACGCTCCTGCCTGGGGTGCCTGGTTCCAGTGGGCAGAGACAGGATGCACAGGGGAGACCTGGAGTCTGTCAGAGCCAACGACACCAAGATCCTTGGATCTGTCGTCCCCAGAGGAGGGCACTACTCCAGATTATAGCTGAGGCTGGGGGGCTGCACGGTGGGTGCTTTGGGGGAAGTGGATTTCTTTTTGGATAAGAAAACAAAAGACACCATTGGGACATGGTGGTACATGCCTATAATCCCAGCACTCCGCAGGCCGAGGCAGCAGGATTGGCATGATTCCTAGGCCAGGCTGGACTACACAGTGAGTCCAAGGTCAACCTGACACATAGCGAGACCCTGTCTGAGAAGAAAAAAGGCCTGAGGATAAGTCGTGTACCAAGACTTCAAGCTATAACTAAGAGAAGGAAAAAGCAGAACCCTCAGCTATGCCAGCTGCAGAGCTGTCTCCCACAAGGGCTGAAGGTTGCTAGACTGTCCTAGGTGAACTGTGGCAGAAGCAGAGATTTATGACCCCCATTTTAATAGTTTCTTGATTGGATGATTGGAACTCCCTACCTTTTCATTCATCTGCTGGCTAAAAAGTTGGTGTCTGCACAGGTCCGGATGCAGAAGCCAGACTCCCAGAGAGTCTGTGGCACACCTGTTGGGGGAAGCTTAAGGAATTCAATCGATTTTCAGTTGTTGAAAGCATTGATTTTTTTTTTTTAATTGCACTTATGGTTTAAAAGATCCAAAATAGCCTCAGACAATAGAGCACAGAGCACGCTATTAGTTTTTCAGGCAACTGTTGACGTCCTCTCTGCCTTCTAAAAGGCCAGCTAATACTCTGGCTAATATATTAAAAGCTTCTAGTTCCAGCCGAAATGCTGTGACCTGGGGGTGAGCCATGCCTCTTTTTCGTCCCATGGGAAGGTGACTTTGGGGCTTCCTCATGCCTCCATGGCATTCTGGGAGATCCTCTTCCATCCTGAGACAGACCCAAGGAGCTCTGTGGCCTCGCTTGTGTGGAATGGAGCCTGTGACTCGATGCTCTTTTCTCTCCACAGGGACCTCTGCTCTGAGACTCTCTTGCCAGCCTAGGCCAGGGGAGAGAAGACATCCTCCATGGAGATGCATCAGGCAGGTCTCTCACTGGTGCAGGGCTTTCTAGGCTTTGGTGTCACAGAGGGCACTAGGAACATTCTAGGCGGAGCCTGTTTTTATGAATGAAGGATGGAGGCCTAAGGAGGTTACGTGGTTATGATTGTGAAGCCAAAATGTTATGATTGTAAGGCCAAGGTGCCAGGCTAATCTACTTAGAGCTGGGAGATCCAGGCTCCGCTAGGTTGAGGGAGAGGGGCTCTTATTGCACTCATCCAGGTGTGCTCTCTCTCTCTCCTCAGTATGGGCAGGTGGGGATGCTCCTAGGAGCCTGGAGAACTGAGAGGAACGGCTGCGCAGAGCTTTCCTCAGGCAGGGCCAGGAAGCCTGCGGAGAGGCTTTACTAGGTTCCTTCCCCATCTTCCCTCCCATGTGGAAACTGGGTCAAAAAAACAAAGCTAATGGAATCGGCACAAAATATCCGATTTCTAGCTCTGTCCTGGGCCTGAGTGGTGCCACTTAAGGAATGCTGGGGGAAGAGGACACCAAGGAGACAAGGTCTTTTTAGGACAGGGTCTCACTATGCAATTCAGGCTAGCCTTGAGCTCACTTTGTAGTCCAGGTTGGCTTCAAACTCACAGCAATCCTCGTGCCTCAGCCTGTCACCAGCCTGGCTGAGAAAAGGTTCTTATGCACTGCACATATAAAGAATATAGTGACCATGGCTGAATGAACTGACTCTGAGGTGACCCTTAGATGGGGTGGCCACATGAACTAAAACAGAGAATCTGCAAATGGGTAGAGAGGCATGATGGGAGGCTGAGGCAGGAGGGTCATAAGCCTAGCCTTGTTTAGTGACTTAATAAGACTCTTGTCGGGCCGGCGAGATGGTTCAGTGGTCTAAAGCGCCTGCTTAGGAGGGCTCAGGCAACTGCGGGGACTGCAGTTCGATCCCCGGCACCACATGCTGCGCCAGCGCCACCACCAGGGCAGGCTGAGCCAGCCACAAAATGAATAAATAAAGAAACAAACAAACACAACGAGCAAACAAATAAATAAATAAAATATTTAAAAAAAAAAAAAAAAGACTCTTGTCAAATTTTTTTTAAAAGGGCTGGGTATATAACTCAGTGCAAAGGCCCTGGGTTCACCAGGGATGGTAGCACACATCTCTGTAATCCCAGCACTCTACTCTGGAGGCTGAGGCAGGAGGATTGCTGTGAGATTATGGGCTACATGATGAGTTCAAGACTAGCCTGGCTTACAGAGTGAAACCGTCTTAAAACAAACACACAGGAGGAGGTGAGGAGATAGCTCAGTAGAATAAGCGCTTGCCTGGCAAGCTCAGGGTCCTCAGTTCAATCCTTGGTACTGGAAAAAACAAACAAACAAACAGGCTGGGGAGATAGCTCAGGGGCACAAGTGCCTGCCTGGCAAGTGCAGGGTACTGAGTTCAATCCCTGGTTCCGGGGAAAGAAAAAAGAAGGCTGGCCCAGGGTTCAATTCAATCCCTATTTTCTGTCTGTCTGTCTGTCTGTCTGTCTGTCTGTCTGTCTGTCTCTCTCTCTCTCTCTCTCTCTCTCACTCACACACACACACACACCTTTAATAAGATCACCTGATGTTTCCTGATCTCTTATCCTGCAACAGGCCCTATATGCCTTAGTATTTTTTTTTTCCTTTGTCTTCTTAGACAGGGTCTCACTATGCAGTTCAGGCTGACCTTGAGCTTGCATTTGTAGCACAGGCTGGTCTCAAACTCACATTGATCCTGCTGCCTCAGCCTCCCAAGTGCTGGGATTACAGGCGAGCGCCACCACGCCCAGCTGCCTTAGTTTGTTTAGCCCTCCCCACACGTTTGTTATCCCCATTTCACAGGTGAGTGACACAGGCCTGGAAAGTTAAGAACACAGAAGGAAAAGGACTGAGGGGTTGGAGCTCTTGAGCTGGTATTTGGGTCTCAAGAACTTAGTCACCACAAGACATAGGGTCTCAACCTGAAACAGTGGGACGCATAAAGCGTCGTCTATTTCAGGGATTCTCAGAGGATGGGACAGGCACCCCATCTTACAGAAGTGTGTAGTTTGAGGAAATAATGTTTATCATAATTACTTACACTTTTTGGGGGGGGGCGGGACCATGGTTCAAACTCACAACCTTGCACTTGCCAGGCAGGCTGTTGTGCCACAGAGCTATCTCCCTGGCTCCTTATACTTTTCTTTTAAACCGAGACTTGAACTCGACCTTGCACTTGCCAGGTAGGTGCCTGTACCAGTGAGCTGCCTCCCTAGCCCCTATTTTATACCCTGTGTCTCCCCTTTGCAATAGCTCTGGTGGACTGGTGCATGCTTGTGATTCCAGCACTCTGGGAGATGGAGGCAGGAGGGGTGTGAGCGTATGCTCGGTCTGGGCAATTGAGTGACCTAATGAGACTCTGTCTGGTGGGTTGGGGATGAGGCTCTGTGTGGAGGCGCTGAGTAAAATCTGTGGTACTGGGGGAAAGCTGATAGTGACGCTGTTTCCTACAGTGGCGTTTTGGGGGAGGTGCTCGTTCCTAATGTGTGTGTGCAGAAGCCACGGCTCAAGAGGGCTTAGTCCCTGTGTGGGAAGGGGTGAGTAACCAGGAGAAGGGGCTGAGTGCCCACTGACACGGTGATTTGCAGTTAGAGGAGCTCAGGCCTGCAAAGCTGTAACATGGTAAATATCACTGATGGCTTTAAGATTAGGGGAGAGACAAACAACTTCATTAAGTAATAAAACTTTTTTTTTGAGACAGGGTGTTGCTGTGTAGCTCAGGCTGGCCTTGAGCTCTCTTTGTAGCCCAGGCTGGTTTCAAACTTGCAGTGATCCTGCTGCCTCAGCTTTCAGAGTGCTGGGATTACAGGTGTGCACCACCACACCTGGCTTAATAAAACATTTTTACTAAAAATGGTTGTGGAGGGGCCGGGGAGATGGCTCAGTAGAATAAGCACTTGCTTGGCAAGCTCCTGAGTTCAATCCCTGGTACCACACATACACACACACACACACAC
>PVKN010035678.1:0-11585 GCA_004027915.1 Capromys pilorides | reverse complement strand
CATTCTGAGATGAGACGCTGAAACTTCACATTTCCAAATAAGTTATATGAATGTATCTTTACAACAAAAACTGATATTTCTGCAATATGAAAGTAAAGATTTGCCTATGTCTATGCCAACTAAGAATAATTAACATCATTATTCTTCCTAATTTTTGACATTAAAGATAACTGGGCTTAACAAGGTAAACATTATCTTTTGACTTGGAAGATGCTATCAGTCCTTTCCAAAAGGGCTGCATTAGTTTATAATTCCACCAGTAATACATAAAAGTACCAATTTAATGAACCTTTTGCCAACCTCAGATAGTACATCATTTTAAATTCTATTTTGCACTGTTATTAGCACCAACACTGAGGATGTTTCTACATGTTTACTTATTCACTTAATTTCTTGCCTGTTTCATTCTTTGCCAGGTCATTTACTGAGATATTAATGTTTTCTTCTGCTTCACAATACTTATTGATCTTCTAATTATTTGCATTATAAATTTACTAATTTAATAAAAGCAGTAACTACTTGCCTAACACATTTGGTACAAATATAATTTCCTAATTTTTACTTAGCAAAATATGTTTCAGTTTTCTCTGGTGGGTTTCCTTATTATGTCCAACTTTGAAAAGACAAGAGCTATGCCAAAACTACCAAAATATAAACACAGATTGGCTACGCATTTATCCTGACTTGCAGAGCTAAGTACTGAAGTTTGTGGCTGCATTTGGCCTACACATTTGTCTTCTACAAGACTGTCATCAAAATAGAAATACCAGTTTCAAAACTCTCATCAAAAGCTCTTCCAGTCCTTATGCTCACCACACAACAGTATTTTCTGATTAGTGTTTGGTTGAAAAGCTTACATTTCTTTTTTCTCTCTTCTTCATAATTACTTAGAGGAGCTCAAATTCTTTCCACTGGGGCTTCTAATAGTGCTTTCAGTTTCCAAGTGATGTCAAGAGTATGCTGCCACCACAGCACGGAGGAAGTCCACCCTTGCCATCCCTTAATACTCTTACACATGATCTGTTTGTTTCTTATCCCTTCACTCTCAAAGGCGGGCTCCACCTACTCACTTGATTCTCTAGACCCAGGGATTGAACTAGGACCCTGCACTTGCCAAGGAAGCTCTTATTCTACTAAGGCTATCTCCCTGGCCCACTCTAGACCTGATTTTTAAAACTATTTCCCAAGCGGCCTCTTTCAGTATTAAAGTTGCAGAAAACATTCTTCCTAGCTCTTTAAAATATACTTCAATATAATTATATATTACCACACCGGCACATGTTAGAATGCCTTTCAGTTACTACCACACATTAATCAAAAGCTAACTACTTCATTCTTCCATCACACCATTTTTCTTTAAGGAACCTAATAAAATAACTCCACTGCAGCTAAGCACTCTGAAGGCACCCATGTTTTAGCAACTCTGAAGGGCTAATGAACATCGTAACAGCACTACTGCAGTTATTAAATAACTGCCCCCTCTTGTGCTGCCGGAAGCTCACGTAACGCTGCACAGGAGAGCTGCGCATGCGCTACGTCGTAAGGGCTGCGTCCTTCCACCTATGAAGAACAGCAGGACTGCCAGGCGCGGGCTGTGAAGAGCGACCACTTCACACGCATTTCTCTTCATGATTGCTTGGCCGTTATACCATCTTCACAAAAACAATGCAGTGCGGCAGATATTTTTATTAGCATTTTAAAATCGAAACAACAACTCTAAGGATATAGATCAGATCATACTTTTTACTGCATTCAGTTGAGCCAATTACTAATTGCTATCAATTAGGAAAGGATATAAAATTCAGTGGTCACAAGGGAGTAATTAATTTTTACACACTACCTGCTTACTGGGGCTTCAAATATAACAACTTAAACATTACTTATTTTAACATTTCAAAGATTCAAATACCAGCTTTACAAAAAAATTTTAACCTAAGTAATTAAGCTAATCAATCTTTTTCCAGACTGGATGAGAATTAATAGTTACTTAAATATTGTGGGAATAAACAGCACTATATGAAAAAATCATTTAAACATTTAACTGAATAAGAGGCGAAGCACTGGGGGCAAACTTTCCCCACCGCTGGACCCTTCCTGCCTACACTCTGGCTACCTGGGTCTTTACTGTTATTCCTGTTCCTTCAACACACAGCATGCGTTCTTCTCGGGCCCTTGGATGTGCCTTTCACTCCGACTGGAATACTGCTCCTCCGGAGTCTCATCACTGCCCTGTCCAGAGCTTTGATGCTCTTGGGGCCCAGGCCTCAGCTGCCCGGAGCGCCCCCCAATGCCTGCAATCCCCTCAGCACACACCCACCCTGTGGCAACCTCTGGCACACCCCCTCATTCTCCTCATATCCACTCGTGAAAATCATTCCAGCTTTTTTTTTTTTTTTTAATGTATTTTAGGGAAGAGTCTACAGGGTGCTCAGGGTCTCACTACTAGATTGGACTCATAGTGATCCGCCTGTTTATAGCCTTCCAAGCGCTGGGATTAGAGGCTTGTGCCACCATGCCCAGTCTCAACTGCAGTCTCAGGGAGCCCAGGGGGTAGGGCTGGCACAGCAGTATTGAACCCCAGCTGGATTGAACCCCAGTCACTGAGCAATATATTTGGTCAGCCCTAAAATCCCTTTTTTTTTTTTTTTATACTAAGGATCGAACTTGGATCCTTGCTCTTGCCAGGTAGGCAACTTATGCTGCTGAGCTATCTCCCTTTCCCTTCATTCCAGCTTTTACTCACCGACTGACTGCCCAGCACAGTGTAGGCTACAAGAACAGGAACCTCACCTCTCTATCACTGTTCTTACAGAGAGAAACAGAGCCTGGCACACAGTGGGCACCCCACACTGCTTCTTAAGTGGAAGAGCAAATCCAACTAGCATTCCTTCAGAAATAGAAACATTCCAGATAGCAGTAAGTGTGTGAATTAAATATGCTGGTGAACACACGGAACAGCCTCAAGTAGGGGGTTAAATCAATGTTTCTGGATTTTTTTAAAACAAATAAAATAATACTTTTATTTGAATAAGTACTTCAAACACGTTCATAAGAAAAGCTCCTAGTGATGTTTTCATCAGCAGAGATTTTGTGATTCAAACTTTAAAAGAGGTATTATGTGCATATGCAACATTAAATGGTACCGATCAACAGG
The DNA here is from genome assembly GCA_004027915.1 of Capromys pilorides. NCBI lineage: Eukaryota > Metazoa > Chordata > Mammalia > Rodentia > Capromyidae > Capromys > Capromys pilorides. The sequence continues at coordinate 8,431 of PVKN010035678.1, read as the reverse complement.
GAGGACCAACCTGCTGCTCATAGCGCTGCTTCACATCCTCGAGCTGCCACAAGAACTCCTTGGACTGTTTCTCACGCAGATTTTTGGATCTTGTCAGATCCGCTTCCACTTTTTCCATCTATAAAATTTTTAAAATTGTTTTAAATCTTTTGAACAAAAATTATATCCCATATGCCTTTAAAATGCATCCAAATGTCAAATTTTATACAACTCACCAATCATAATGATAAATTTAATGGCAATAAGATGAAACTTTTATTAACTTAATACATTTTAAAAGCTAATAAGGGAAATAAAAATTGATATATTAACCATGTCCTAGTTGTATTACAATAATATCATGAAAATATAACTTTTGACATTCAAATATTTATTCAATATGGTTTTATTAAGCATTAGCTATGTGTTGAATGGGAGAAAACACTTGCTAACTATACACCCAGTAAGAGGTTTCTATCTAGAATACGTATCAAATACTCCCAACTTACAATAAAAGGACTGTTAACCCAGTTTTTAAATGGGAGAGGATCAGGATGGTCATTTCTCCAACAAAGACGCACAAAAGATGGAAAGCATGAGAAAAGATGTCCAGAGGCACTGTCAGGAGACAACTGTGCGTTTAAGCAAGAATGACAGAGGGCTTCACACTCACTAGGCTAGCTACAAGCAAAATGACAGGCAATGACAAGCGGTACTGGTGAAGAGGTGGCAAATTCAGAACTCTCAATGGTGCTGGTGGGAATGTGAAACGGTGCAGACATAGTGGGAGACATGCTGGAAATACCCCAAAAGATCAAATGCACAGGAAACATGTGGCTTAAGAATGCTACTCCTAGGTGCAAAAATAAAAACAGATATAGTCAGATCAACTTGAGGTTTACTAGAGAACTGACTTCTTCATTGGAACGTTTTTTAACATCTCTGACACAGCCCACCTCCTAGCACAGGGCCTACAACACATGAGGATTCAATAAATAATAAAGACACAAAGCACTCATCTCAAGATTTGCTAAGTGTACAATAATCAACATTTAGTGCCGAATTCTTTATACCATATACAACATTTAGTAAGTGTTGACCTCATTTTCTGTATTACTCTGTGGATGATCTTATCCGAAGTGCTTCTATATGTGACAAGAAAGAGATGTTCATAGATGTTCATAGAAATAAAAGAAAGAGCTCTCCATGTCAGTAACAAACGTGGTGCCTTTTCTTCAGAGCAGTCTTTCATCTGTCTATCACTGCATATATAGATATGATTTAAGCAAATGCTTTTATCTGAGCCAATTGCTGGTTAATTTGACAATCATTCCATTACTGGATAATCACACAGTATTGCTGCACTGGTATGTTGGGCTATTGTTCTTTTCTGCTTCTACACCATGTTTTCTCTGAGGTTACCTTTTGCTAAACACTACGATTAAAACATGAACAGTAAAAGAAATGAACCGTGAAATTATCTCCTTCATAGTTTTCGCATTAGATTTAAAATATTTGATGCATTTATTCAGACATAATTAAGGTTCTAGGAGCAAATATGCCCAGAGACAAGCAAATGTGTTTTATTGTTTGAGTACAAAATGCATCTTACCACTCGCCACTGCTGGGAAATAAGACATTCTATTTGGTTCTGATTCTTACATTGAAATCTGAACTACTTAAACTGTGGCAAGATACTTAGTTTTTGAGCATGTCTTTGTAAATTACAAGGACTTTAAGTTTTAAAATATTAATACAACAGTTCCCCAAATCAATGATGATTATTGATCAGCCATTTTTATAAGTAATCAATTTAAGAGATAATTGAAGGCAGTATAGTGAAGCCTATTTTGTTTTCTTCTCTTTCCAATTCAAGCCTTGAGTTGCACAGCTCGAGTTCTATCAATGCTTGTCACGTTAGACCGTAGACAGGAAGCTCTATAATACACCAGTATTCTTGATATATCCCAAACAAGCCTGGCTGTTCTTGACTCTGTAGCCTTCACACTATCTGGTAGGCCCTTTTATTTTTTCTTAGTCTAGTCAATCATCAAAGTTACATCTCTATCAGACTTGAGTAGTTAAGAGGTGACTATATCTTCAGGAACTTTGCATAAGGCCTCTCTAGGCCAGAAAGCAAACTCTCACACCTAGATATCTGCAGAGCACGTAATCCTATGTGACCCTAGCACTCAAGTGGTGACCTCTGAAGCCCTGGTGAAAGGCAAGCCCATGCCTACACATAATTGTGAAGCATGGACTCTGGCCCAGCCCACCCCAAGCAACATCAATGCTACAAATCATACCTAGAGGCCAGCCTGCAGCCCTGTCCAAACACAAATTCCAAACAGTAGCAGCTCATGGCCAGGAAATGCAACCTGCACCCTTGTCTGATCAGGAGTGATATCTGGCTTAGCTAGAGTTCTTCCCGGACTATGGAACACAGTCAGCAGAGGACAGGAGGAGGCCCCGCCTAAGTGGAGAAACCAAGAGCAAGGTCTGTCTGATTGTAGTCACTGTCTGCTGGCACCTACAGACTCTCAGGATAGATTAAATACTGGAAACCTATTTGCACCAAAGGATATCTTTGGTGCAAAGTTGGGGAGATGTGGCTGCTTTTTTAAATGTAGAAACACCAAGGCAACAATATAAGAAGAATCAGGGAAATATGACACCACCAAAATGTCTGCTAATTCTCCAATAACAGACTCCAAAGACACAGAGATCTATGAAAGGCTGTACTGGGATGGACACTGCAACACTGTCTGTAATTCCAAGCATAGCACTTGAGGGGCTCAGGCAGGAAGACCGTGGATTTGAGGCCAAGTCAGGAAACATAGTAAGACCTTGCCTCAAAAAAAAAACAAAAACAAAAACAAGATAAAACAAAACACAGAATAGTCTTCTTCAGTAAGCTCTAGAACTATAGAAAAATATGGATAAAACATTAAAGTGAGTTTAGAAAATTAGAATGATAAATTGAAAAGAAATGGAAACTTTTTAAAAAATGGAAGTCCTAGAGATAAACGGTGTAGTAACTGAAACACAATCTTTAAAAGAAAACTTGAACATTAGACTTGTGCATATAGAAGAAAGAATCAGTGAGTTCAAAGACAACACCTGAAATTATCCAGTTAGAGAAACCAAAAGAAAAATAATGAAGAAAGTCTGTGGAGGGCTGACCAGATAGCTCAGTGGATTAAGACACCTGCTTGGACACAGCACAGGGGTTGGGGTTTGATCCCCAGTGAGCTTTGCCAGCCCTGCCCCAGGGTTGCACTGGGACATTGATTGAGACTGGGTGAGGTAGAGCACGCCTGTAATCCTAGCACTTGGGAGGCTGAAAACAGGAAGATCACTATGAGTCTGATCTATGCAGTCAGACCCTGTCAACCCTGTACCAAATACAAACAAAAAAAAAGTAAATTATATCATACCATCAAGACACTCTTAAAAATAGGAATTCAAGAACAAGAGATAGAAAAAGGTCTAGAAAGGATACTTAAGAAAACAATGATTAAAAACATGCTAAATATAGGACAAGGTGTCAATCTTTATACGAGTAACTTAGATGTCTCTAAGCAAATTCAACTCAGTAAGCAAATTCAACTTAGAAATTCACTAAGACATACAATAATCAAACCATGGAAGGCATTTTCTAAAAACAGGAAGAGACACAGTCCCTATCATATACAAGAAAATCTCCCTATGGCTCTCAGATGATTCACAGCAAAAACCTGGTACACAGTTGGAGTGTGGGATAACACAGTCAAAATGCCATGGAAATACCACCATCTGGGAATGCTTTACCTGGAAAACTCTCTGTCTCAAATCAGGGGGAAAAAAAATCATCCCAGAAAAATGAAATTTAGAGGAGTTCTTCACCACTTAGGCTTGCCTTAAAGGGTTTGCTAAAGAGAATTCTTAAAGCTAAAAATGATTACTAAGTAATAACATAAAATATAGAAAAGTAAAAAGCTCCTTGGCATAATACACAGATTCAGAATATTTTAGTACTGTAACTGTGGCATATAAGACAATATTATTTCTAGTAAGAGTTAAAAGATAAAACTATTAAAAACATTAGCTATAAGAAATTGTTAAGAGATATAAACAGAAAAACATATAAATTATAACACTGAAAATATAAAATGAGGGGAAAAATAAAGGTGCACTGCTCCATGTGACAAGAATTATCAGCCTAAGCTAACCTATAATAATGTGTTCCATGTATTACACCTTATGGTAACCACAAAGGAAAAATTATAATAGCTGAGCTAAACACAGAAGGATTCAGAGCATATGGCTGCAGAAAATCATCAAACATAAGAAAGGGAGAAAAGAGGCATATAGGTTATACAAAACAATCAGAAAGGAATTACAAAATGGCAGAAAGAAGTCTGCTTAACCATGCTTACATTTAGTATAAATGGAATAAATTCTTCAAGCAGAGTGGCCATGCTACTGAGTAAAACCCTAAACAAATCTTCTAACTTCAGTTGCCCCTGATTAACTTTTAACTGATTTTGGAAGTCACAGCTAGACAATATTTTATCACTCTCCCATGAGCTTTGGAGATGCCACCTCTGACCAAATCTGCCTGATAGATTAAAAACTATTTTCCACTGAATTTTATTGTCCCTGTCTTCTGGGGCAGTTGCATTTCTCTCTCTCTCTCTCTCTCTCTCTCTCTCTCTCTCTCTCTCTCTCTCTCTCTTATTGGGGGGCAGGGGGTAGCACCTTTTACTATCTTGTCCTGTTCTCTGGGAAAAGATGTCTTTTGTGTCCTAATAATGAACTGCAGAATTAACTACTTCTGGGAAAAGAAACTAAAAGCGCATGATTCATAAGACTTTGTAATCAGCAAGTTTTCTTTAGATTTACACAACCCAGAATACCCAGTGATCTGTAGTCCAGTATCCTAAAACCAACCAACCAAAATTTGGAACCATCCTGCAACTGTGAGCTTCCTCAGTGCCTGCCTATCTGAAATATCAACCCGTAACTCTATAACCTGTGCCTGCAACCTCTGAGCAAGATGTTCTTCGTTGGCTTTAATTTCCATCTTATTTGGTTTTTTAGCTTTGCAAGTACATCTTTCTTACACTAACAATTTATCCTTGAGTTACTGGAGCAATGTGCAATGAATATGGATTCATGGTTAAAACTGAATGAATTTTTTTTAAAAAACTATATGCTTCTTAGAAGAGACTCAATTCATACCAAGAAAACACTGAAAGTGAAGGTATATAGAAGGCATTTTATGAAAATGAAAAACAAAATAAAATAAAGGTAACTGGATTTCTAGCAGACAAAATAGACTGTAAGCCAGAAGCTGTACAAAGAGACAAGGAAAGTCATTAGATAGTGACAGGTGAACTCATCAAAAGGATAGGAAAATTGAAAGTATTTATGTACTAATTATCAGAGCACCTAAGTAAATACAAGTATTAAGAGATTACAGTGAGAGATCAATTACAGTAAGATAATAGAGAAGTACTTCAAGATGCCTATTTCATCAATGGACAGCTCATCTCCAAAGAAAATCAGAAAGAAAACACTGAATCTGAATTACACTGTAGACTAAGTGAGCCTAACTGACCATTACATCCAATGGCAATAAAATGTACATTTTTCTCAAGTATACATGCAGCATTCTCCAGAAGAAGTTGTATGTTAGGCCATAACCCAAGTCTTAACAAGTGGAAGACTACTGGAATCATAACTGTTCCTTTCTGGTCACAGTACAGTGAAACTACAAATTTATAATTAAAAATCTTGGAAAACCCATGACTATGTGGAACTTGAACACACTCCTGAAATAACCAAGAGGACAAAGGAGAAACCAAAAGGGGAAAAAAAATCTTAAACAAAATCAAAAAAACATTTTCAAGCAAAACTTATCCAGCAAAAAAGTTCTAAATGGAAAATTTATAGTAATAAATGCCTATATCAAATAAGAAAGATATCAAAACCAATGTTATAAAAGAAAAAAAAAAAAAAGGCCGGCCAGATAGCTCAGCAGACTAAAGCACTTGCTTAGGTGTGGTGCCTGCTACTGGCCCCAACCCTGGAGGCACACTGAGAAGGCGACTGAGACTAGGCACAGGTGCATGACCTGTGTAATGAGACCCTGTAGACCCTGTACTAAATACATTTTTAAAAAACCCAATGTTACACCTCAAGAAAATACAAAAGTAAAAAAGTAGGCACAAAATTAGCAGAAGAAAGGAAACAAACATTTGTGATAAAAAATTAGGTGAATGTCTCAGCTCTTATCTTGAATCACAATTACCCAAAAATGAGTCATCAATAAGTAGGGAATCTAAATAGTCCAGAAGTGAGTAAGAAGATTCAATCAGTAATAAAAAGTCTCCCATCAAGTATAACCCTGTGATCAGAGGGCTTCTCAGCTGAGTTACACCAAATGTTTAAAGAAAAACTAACTCTAATCCTTTTGAAATTCTTCCCAAAAGCTGAAGAGGAAAACATAGTTCTAAGCTAATTTTACAAGACCACCATTGCCCTAACGTCAAAGATAGAAAATGACCTTGCAAAAAAGAAAAGTACAGCCCAGTATCACTGATATATATGGGTTTAAAATTCCTCAACAAACTACATTCATTAGAAACTTATTTGAACAAGTTAAAAGGAGCAGACAGTATGATCAAGTTGGATTTATCCCTGTGTGACACACCCCATTAGCGAAATGAAGAGTAAACTCTTTAGTTTGTGAAGGAGCAGCATTTGACAATATTCAACATCTTTTCATGATAGAATTTTTAACAAATTACACACAGAAGGAATGTGTTTCAAAATAATAGCTATAAAAAATTAGCCAACAGCTAACATGTGTAATGGTGGAGAGTTGAAGTCTTTCCCTTAAGATTAGAAACGAGACAAGGAAGCTCAGTTTCTCAACATCTAGTGCTAGAAGTCTTGGCCAGAACTCATTTTGCAGGAAAAAGGAAAAGATTACTAGGAAAAGAACTGAAAGTGTCTGTCTGCTTTTGACACAATCTTATATATAGAAAACTCCACTAAAAAACTGAAAACTAATAAACGAACACAGTAAAGTTGTAAGAATCAAAACCAATACTTATAAACCAATGGCACTTTTATAAAGTAACAATAAGCTATCTGACAAAAATCCATAAAATAATCTCATTAAAACAACAGCAATAAAAATAATCAAGGAGCTAAAACATGTATCGACCAGAAACTATCAAAGACTGTTGGAAAAAAAATAAAGAAAATAATTAAATAGAAAGATATCCACGTTCTAGGGATGGAAGAATTGATATTACTAAAGAGCCCATTTCAGCAAATGTAGCCCACAGATTTAATCCCGTCTCTACTAAAAATCCAATGTCACTTTGCACAGAATTAAATGAAACAGTCCTAAAATTTGTGTGAAACCATAAAAGACTCCAAATAAACAAAGCAATCTCTTTTTTATCCCTGAACAGGGGAAGCAAAGCAATCTTAAGAAACAAGCAAACAAACAAAAAACAAAACAAAACAAAAACGATGCTGAAGTCAGAGAGATATCTCAGTGGCATCAGCACCTGCCTAGCAAGCACAAGGTCTTGAGTTCAATCCCTGGTACAGGAAAAAAAAAAAAAAAGAGAGAGAACAAAGCTGAAGTCACACTTACAATACTACCTGACTTGAAAATACACTGAGAAATTATGGTAACCAGAAGAAGAAGATGTTAACATAAAAGCAGACACATCAACCAAAGGAACAAGACATTATATATTTGTAGTAATTGATGGTTGATAAAGATGCCATGACTAGACAGTGTAAAACAGCTTCATTAGTAAGTGGTGTTGGGAAAGTTGCCTATCTAGGGCCGGTGAGATAGCTCAGTGGACTAAGCACCTGCCTAGGCAAGTGCAGGGACAGGGATTTGATGTACCCTGGGCACCACATGCCATGTTGGCCTTGCCCTGGGTTACACTGAACTGGTCACCAAGATCGGGTGTGGTGGTGTATGCCTATAATCCCAAGATGCACAGGCTAAGACAGGAGGATCACTATGAGTCTGAGCTGCATAATGAGCCCCTATACCAAACATTAAAAAAATACACTTTCTCTCTCTCTCTCTCTCTCTGCAGTTAAATAAAAGGAATCAGGAATAGTACATTTCCAATGTCTTACTACAAAATAATGAGATGTTGAATAGGTTGACTACCAACTTCAGTTATCCACAATATACATATATAAAAGTATCAAATTATATTCTATAAATATACACTGATTGATCAATTAAAATTGGTATAAAAGTTAAAATTATTTTGAGTCTAAAAAATTCTTAAGGAGGAATAGTAAGCAACAGTAGATGGGGAAAAAAGGGTAGATTTGGTGTATTTAATATTTTAAAATATTTTAAAAGAAATCTTCACATAGAATTGAACTGTGTGGTTTTTTACTTCATCACAGGTCAGAT
>PVKN010035677.1:0-11585 GCA_004027915.1 Capromys pilorides | reverse complement strand
TCTCCTTCAACTCTATCTTCTGTACCCTCTTCTCTTTTCCTAAACACTTATCTTGCTTAATCTCCATGCTTACCAATATTCAACACTTAATAGGATGTGAATTTTACCTTCTGTGAGCTCCTTAAAGCAAGTGGTACATAACAAATCACCAAAATGTATTTATCTATGGGAATTTTGTGCAAAGTTGTTGGGTAGTAAGTTGGCTACAGATGCTAAGAATGTCACCTGCCCTCAGTGACTTTGGAGTCAGGGAGTCCCAAGTTTCAGTGGAGTCTTCGAATCTATTCCTTATGCAATCTTATGCTAGTTTATATTATCTCTGAACTTCCCTTTTCTTGCTATCAGTGTATACTTACAGTAATAAAGAAATACTCTATTTTGTTACTAACCTTCATGTACATGACTAGGTCTTTGCCAAACAAATAATATGTACTACAGACAAATAGTTCATACATGTTCGTGATACACTGACCAGAAGTCAGTGAGCTAAGTGATGAAGGAGACTTAGTGCCTGGTAAATGAGTTAAAATTCCACTGGAAAATAGAAGCAACTCATGATATTTCCTTTAACTAGCTAAGTAATGGATTTTGATTCTAATTAAAGCCAAACATTTTCTTTCAGTTGGCAAGTAGCCCAAACTGCTTTACATTCAAAGGCTATATGGAGATGGATTACAGTATAAAGATGCAGATTTGTAGCCTAATTAGCAGTCAGTGGCAATAGTACAAGCAGGGATAATGAAGTTCTAAACTCAGCCCCGATAGTAGGAGGACAAGGGTTGTTATGGAATACTCAAGTGATGGAATCAATAGATGTCAGGAAGAATTAAATGGTGATATGTAATTTATGTGTAAGAGGAAAAATTATGTTATACCTTCCTTTGCTTGATCATTAAAATTTGTGACACATAATAAAATGCATATTTTCCCAGTTCAATGATGTAGACTTATTTAACTGTCTATTAATTCATGTATTTTTGCATTAAACAATTACATATTGAGGAACCTTGAGGTAAACAATGTACTTGTGTCACACAGAAGTATTTGTGCCATAAAAAGAGACACTTATTTTTCTTCATTGTATATTTTTTAAGTACCAAGATCTGTCAAGTCAGAAAAAAAATCCAAGAAGTTGATCCTTGTTATTTTGAGAATTGGCTCATATCCTGTGTTCCCATCTTTCCAGTTTAGTGGCTTATAGGAAGTCCTCTTTTACATTACCTGAGCTACTAATGAGCAAATTAGTTGTTTTTGGATAAACATAAATTTTTTACAGAGCAACTTGGACAAAATCGCCATTTTTCTCAAAAAACAAAAAATATCTACATTTTCTTCTAATTTATTTCTAGACATCTCCCTGATCTTCCTTTAGTTTTATAAAAAATGTAACCAGGCAGGTAATCTTTAGTTGCACTTTTCAAAAAGAATATGCATCATTACTTGGTCAAGTCAAATAGGTTATGCTATGCCTCTGTAGTAAACATCAGTAAAATCTTAGCAGTTGGATGCAGTGCTTATTTCTTCTTCCTATGAAAATGAAGCCACCAAGAGCCACTTTGATTGTTTTGCCTAATCCCAGTCTGTAGCTGAAATAGTGTTGGTTTATTTATTGATATCACACTGACAAAATAACTAAGACAATCAACTTATAATGAAGAAAGGTTTACTTTGGCTCGTAATATCAGAAGGGACATCCTCTAGTCAGTTGACTTCACTATTTTGTGATTGTGATGATGCTTACACCATAGCATGAACGGGTCTTGGAGCAAGATGATCACCTCGCAGGAGTCAGTATGCTAAAAAGAGGAAGAGGTAGAGAACAGAGTTCCTCTATCTTAGGGCAAAATGCCACTGACCTAGCATTTTCCTTATAATCCTGCCTATCAAAGGCTCCACTGCATCCCACCAGCTACATAGACTGAGACCAAGCCTTGAACACATGAGGCCTTGCTGGCACAACAAACTCAGGAAGACAGAGCTGTAGCAGAGAGGAAGGAGGCAGTGAGCAGAGCACCAATCTTTCAAAGCTGTACTTGGAGGAACATAGACTCCTGCTCCAGTTTTTATTGAGCAACACGCGACACTTGGATGAATTTTAATTTAAAGCACGCAACTGGAATAGAGAATCCATCTCTACTGTGTGGCTAGAAAGAAGAATACGTGAATATTTGTCGTTAGTCTCAATGACTAATCACAGTTCTTTCTTCATTAACCATGCCGCCCATTATCCTTTCTGGATGGAAATACCACACTCTTAAAATTAAGATGGTTTTTGGAAAATTAAATACCTATATCTTGTACTCTGAGTTACCAATTTAAAGATAACAGTATGCAATTTTTTAACCATTGTTACTCATCTATTATTTTGTTTTGAAATTTTTATTCTTTTCTCTTTAAAGTAAAATGTTAAAAAAAAAAAAAAAACAGGGAAGTCCAAAGTCAATATGAGTAAAATGCAGACAAATTTTCTGTCAAACCATTGTGCATATTGTCTAGTTTATGTACCATTTTCCAATTAAGGACTTAGGTCCTTGCATGGAAATCATCAGGTATAGAGTTGGGGCTGAAAATGTATGTGATCATCCCAGCATATATTTTTTAACTTCAAAGTTAAAAAAAATTATAAAAGACTAATGAGATGTGTCAAAGGGGATAAAAAACCAACTTAAAATGGTTCCTAATGAACACAGCTCAGGTAATTTTGGCACAAAATAAATAATAATTAGCTTTAACTCATAAAATAACAATCTACTGCCCATATTAAATATAGACAATATGATTATACTCAGAAAATCACCACTCAGTAGCCAGTAAAATAATTCTTTACTTAAAAATCAACACCGGGATACACCATAACGACAGACTCTAAGAAGGTAAACAAAGTTAGTATAACCATTAATGAGCGAAAGAGGGGCCATCACATGACTCCTGAGGTGATGTAGTGAGAATTCTGGAATCATTTCTGAGGGCTGCCTCTGGAAACACAGTCTGTGAAACCACACAGAGGCTCCAAGAAATCCCACACTGTATGTTATTCGGCAAGATAAATGGCCATCACTTCTCAGAGTAAGCAAGAACTGTGGCAGAGCATCTCTGGCGGCGGGAGGAACCTAGGGGTGGAGCTGTGTAGCTCTACAAGGTTCTCATGCGCCTTGACCCCGCCTCCCGTGCCGCCAAGATGCCCAAGAGGGAGGTCAGTTCCCGGAAGGGGCGGCGAAGGAGGAGCCCAAGAGGAGATCGGCAAGGTTGTCGCCTAAACCTATTCCAGCTGAAGTGGAACCAAAGCCAAAAAAGGTAGCAGGAGAAATAAATCTTTGGACAAAAAGATGCAAGCAAAAGGGAAAAGGGGAGCCAAGGGAAAACAGACTGAAGTGGCTAAGCAAGAAACCAAGGAAGATTTACCTGTGGAAAATGGAGAAACTAAAAATGAGGAAAAAAAAAAAAATTAAAGATTAAAAAAACAAAACAAAACAAAAAAACTCTGGGGCCGAGGAGATAGCTCTGTGATATAAGTGCCTGACTGCCCCAGTCCTGAAAAAATAAATAAAATAATAATAATAATAATAATAATAATAATAGTAGTAGTAGTAGTGCAGCCTCCGATGGAGAAGAGAAAGAAGCCACATCTGATTAATCACACACCGTGTCTTATCAGAGCTCCGTCTTCCTTCTTGTACAATCCAGAGGAATATTTTTATCAACTATTTTGTAAATGCAAGCTTTTTAGTAGCTCTAGAAACATTTTTAAAAAGGAGGAAATCCCACCTCATCACATTTTTTAAGTGTAAACGGTTTCTTTTAGAGGTGAAATCATTCTCTGGTCCAATGAGAAATAGTGGGATATTGAATTATGGCAGGCTTTGGCTGTCTTGGGTGTCAGCTTAACATTCCATAGGTGGGGGTTAGTTTTATATCCTGCAATACAAAGCATATGAAATGGCAGTTTGGAATTGCAGACATGCATTTCTTATGTCTTTTATATTTTAAATGACTTCTATTCCCATGTTTTTAGTAGAAGTGTTTCCTAAAGAAAACTACTTCCTAATTGTTGCCCTGTCAGAATCCTGTGCTCTCTATAACATCTTTGGTAGTGGTAGTCTGGTTTGCCTCATTTTGTTAGTGTGCTGTGAAAGATCAAAAATTTGAAAATATAGTGTAAGTGATACAAGATTGTGAATTGGTGGGACTTAAATAACATTTTGTCAGCATTGGAAGATACTGGTACTTAATTCTCATACAGAAAATTTGCCTCTAAGTTTGAAGCTGGAAAGTCACTGGCATAACTAAAAAACAATACATGACTTTTTTTTTTTTTTGGTATGTGTGTTAAGAATTGTGTACAAAGTGAATCATGTGTACTAATCCTCAATACAACTTCAAATATCAAAGATAAAAAAAGAACTGTGGAAGATAAAGGAAGAATGAGGAATAAATTTTAATTAATACACAATAGAGACTAAATACCATATGAAGTCAGACTCAGAAAGTTAAATATTACATTTTCTCTTAAATAATAAATGAAAAAATATAAAAAACTGAATAAATAATAGAAAAAAAAAACAATTAATGGAAGCAAGAAGTTAGACTCTTGGAGATAAGGAAGGTGCTCAGAGGGCAAGCCATGAGGGAGAGGAGGACAAATCGAAAATAATCAAGATATTTTGTATGCATATACAAAGCAAACATAATTATTCCATATTGCAAATATGTACTGAGAAAGGGAAAAGAGGAGGAGCAGGAGAGGAAGGAAAAAGAAAAGGACAATCTGAAAAAGGAGAGAGAAGAGGAAGAGAAGCAGATGAGGTTAACCCCATCCACCCCCAGTAAAAAGAACCTTTGATTGTGTCCTGGACAAAAAAAGAAAGAAAGAAAGAAAGAAAGAAAGAAAGAAAGAAAGAAAGAATAAAACAAAGGAAAAGAAAGGCAAAGGAAAGTACAAAAAGAGAAGAGAGAAAAGAGAAAACAACAACAGCAAAAACAAACAAACAAACAAAAAAACTAGACTATGTTCTGTTGGTTAGAAAATTGAATTGTAGGACTAGGTATGTTAACCAGGAATGCAGTGCTTGCATTCTGATTTTTTAAGAGGACATCTTTGGTTTTGACTTTAAGAAATACACACTAAATAATGCTATGTTGTCTTTGAAATGTTCTCAAATAGTTCAGATGATTCTTATATACAAGTAAAGATAGCAAGAACATGAAAAAATGAATGCATCATAAGCCCAAGATTATTTCACAACAAATAGTTCAGATAGATTCTTTAAAATATACATTCCTGTTAAAGTATCCTTCTTTGGGGCACAATACATTAGAGTGTGTAGGCTATAAAATTCCTGATTGGGACAGGAATTGGGACATAATTGCCTGCTGTCCCCTTCCCCTGAGTAACAGAGGCTGGGAGACAATGGCCAGCCTTCAGTGATACCCTTTTTGTAACACTGCAGAACAAACGTGTCACACTGCACTTGCCAGCTGAAGACAGGGCAACAAATGCCATGTAAATGGTTCTTAATCTTGGCTCAGTTGTGACAAGAGAGATCTCTAAAAGGTACTAACCCAGGCAAGTCTGCTTGAGAAAATTGAGCCCATCCAAATCCAGGGGCCTATTATAGCTCAGAATGCATATCTGATTTAAATAATACTTTCCAAATCAAAACTCTTGGGCATGAGACATAATGACGTCTGAAACAGTTGAAATTTCTTCCTTTGTGGAATTGCAAAACACTAAGAGAGCTGAGGTTCATGTCGGTGGTCTTTGGGTAACAGACAGTCATGTTAAAGAATAGGTCATGGGCGAATGTGGGCTGCTTCTATGGAAAGGCCAGCAACATGGATAATTTTTCTTACATCCAGTGACAAAAAGTTTTGCAAGAAGTAGAGTCCTTCAAGCCTTCTAATTACTGGAAATGTAGACTTGATTGTATAAAGATGTTCAATGATTATTTTTCCCTTAGGCTGAGAAAGGAAAATTATTTTATGTTTTTTCCTGGTGAGCTTTTACTGGTCATTTAGGGATGTTAATATAGGGCTCTGTGTTTATGGAAGCATTCATTTTTAAGTCCTTAGTAATAATATTCATTTTCTCTGCCTTGACTATTTCACAACAACTGAGGTTCACTACCTAAAGAAAGCTGAGAGCCCTGTGGAAAATAGTGAGAGTTGATGCAGTACAACTGTTCCAACACAATTTTTTAGTCTGTTGCTTGGATTTTCCTTTTTTTTTTTTTTCTTTTTGACTGGGGAGAGAGCTCAGGACCTTGCACTTGCCAGGAAGGTGCTTATGCTGCTGAGGCTGAGCTATCTCTTGGGCCCACTTGGCCCTTCCTTGTGTTTCTGCCATTTATATGTACAACTGTGATGCCAGTGCTCTTACTACATGAGCATTTAGAGAGCACTGTGTATAAACTCACTCACTGTTGCTGCAAACACCCAAAAGAAACCGGATGAAGTGTGAGACCTGCTGTGTGGGTGGACCTCCGCACCTCATCATCATGCAATGCACAGAAGAAGGTATGACATTCCATTCACTTGCTGCTTGTTAATTTCTAGGTGCTGAAAAGGGTCATGGTTAAGATGAGTTTCTTTCCTAAGATGACTAAATTTATGGGACACATATTAAAAGAGAGCAGTGTGTTGGGGAAAAGCATAGAGGACAAGATATTCAATTGCACATAGACAAAGGGGTAAAACTTGAGAAGAGGCTAAAAAGAAGTGCAGGTCAGGGGTGGTGCATCCAGGGAGCAATGGTCAGATGGCTGCTGGGCGAAGCCAATGTCCCTGTATCCTCCAGGCCTCATAAACAACACTGTCAGGAGTTCAGAGCAAAATATTCCCTGTTCTTCTCTTCTTTCCTCCTCCTCTGTCTTCCTTTGGATAGACTGCATGCAATGACATTATACAAAATGATACAAGAAGCTCTATATTGTTAATCTGAAGATTAACAAATATATGTTGTAAACATTTGTGTTAGTATGTTTTCAATGCATCTGCATGCATTACAAAGAACTCGTGTTTTGCTGTTCTCTGATCCCTTTTACTTCCCCTCTCCTCCACTCCCTCCCATCTCTTCCATTACCTGATCTCTTTCCCATCTCCACAAGTCTAGCTCCCTGTTCCCTCCCATCTGTCCTCTATATTGCTCTTTACATTATTATTCTCTAGATTTCTCATGTAGGAGAAATAACCCAATATTCAGCCTCTGTGTCTGATTTACAGGCACAAGGTGCATTCATTTTCCTACAAATGAATAAATTTATCCTTATTTATGACTGAGTTGTACTCCATCGTGTACAAATACATTTTCTTTATTTGTCATCTGTTGCTGGGCAGATAGCCTTCTATTTTTAAGTTTTCTCTGGACTGAGAGTGAGGCTCAGTGCCTAGCATGCTTGAGGCCCTAGATTCAGTCTCCAGCACTAAGAAAATAAAAACTCTGTGCCTAACTGAAAAAAGTTTCCAAAGTTTGCTTTTGCTTCAGCTGCTCTTGCCTGTGGTGTCTCTGCACTGTGGCTCTGTCCTGACCATGGGCTCTACTGTGTCCCACAAGCCTCCCCTTTGTTGCTTGTAGCCTCCATTTCTGCAGACATGGATCCTGCCGCAGCCCTGGACTTTGGGTCCACCACAGAGCCAGACACTCTCAGAACTTTCACACTGACACAGAATCCCAAACTATAAGTCACTACACTTTATGTGCCAGTATTTGAAGAAATCTGAAATATTTTTATGGAGGAAAATAAGAAAAAGAAAAAAAATAGCTTGGAGCAGAAGCAAATGCAGGGGCAGGGCTGCTGAAAGGGTTCTATGGGATAGAAAGACATTTCAATAATGCATTATTTTGATAAATTTAAACAGATTGAGTTGGAATGACACTGAGGAGCTGTCAGTACACATGACCACACATCTCCTTCACTGTCGACAATGGGTTAACAATCCTGTGGTCAGTTATTGGGTCTTGACTTAATTTGTTTTCTGTCCTGTGGGACAGACACTTTGCCTAGGTAATATAGAGGTTATACCCAAGATTCTTTTGGAAAGAATTTCTTGGACTCCCCCACACCACTTAGTACCACATTTATTAGGAATTTGCTTTAAATATTACAAGTGAAAAATGCAGCCCTGAAAAATATGTGCATAAGATTGAGACATGTTACTCATTTAACATCATTTTTTTTTAAATTGTGTTCTTCAGTGTTTTACAAAGTTCAAGGCAACATTAGAATCTAACTACCACAGAATATGTAGACTGAATCGTGTGTCCTGACTTTGAGGCTAGGCAACGTGGGAAGGATGGGGCAAAGGGAGGAGCAGCGATTGTGCTCATGTCTGTCTCTCAACATGCTGCTCCTATTCCTTGCCGTTGTCACATCTCACCCCTGTTTCCTCACATCACAGGCCTCAGCTCCCATTGCATCCTATCTCTTGGGAACTACTTGTTGTTGTGGAGATTACACTACACTGAAATTCAGAGTCCATAAATTAAATTTAATGGGAAGAGTGGGCAGATGACTAAAATCCTTCATAAATTCTTAGAGCAACTTCGCTTTGACAGTACCATGACTGCTAATCACCAAGCTTGGCAGAATATTCATGGTGTCCTCATAACACGATGCATGTATAGTTCATGCTGCATTGGTGATGCAGGTCTATGAGCTGGACACCCTGAAGCTTTTTGCTCGCTTTGTTGCTTACAGAGGCACATGGCATTATTTTTATATAAACTTCTAACATATAAAACATGTTTGTACTAAAAGAATTATTGTAAAGCAAGCACAGAGTTTCTCCATATTCTCCATTATTATTAAAATTTTAAGTTAACATTAACATTTTAGTCTGCTGCCATATTTACTACAAGTAATGAAACACTACTGATTATTAATTAAAAGTTAATGTTTAACTCAAACTTCCTTTATTTTCTCCTGATGTTTCTTTAATTATGCAGGGCCCACACTAAGGTTTCCAGAGGCTCCTTAGCTAATACACTCAGCTAAAAATTAGTAACTTTGTCTGTTTAGAGTTCTTTTAGTTGTGACAGTTTCTGTAACTTTGTTTCTATGACCTTGAATGTTTTGGTCAGGTATTTCAGGAAATCCCCTCAAGCTTGGCCACGGTAGTGTGCGCTCAGGAGAAAGACCAAGGAGGCAAAAATTAATCAATCAATAAATAAAATGGACTGACCAAATAACTCAGAGGATTAAAGCGCCTGCAAGCAGGAGCAGGGACTGGGGTTTCAAGCCCTGGGCCCACGGTGCCTGCCCCGCCCCCGGGGCACACTGAGAGGGCAATTGAGACTAGGCAAGGTGCAGCATGCCTATAATCTCAGCTCTTGGGAAACTGTAAACAGGTGGATCACTGAGTCCGATCTAGTAGTGAGACCCTGAACACCCTGTAGACCCTCCCCTAAAATAAATAGATAGATAAATAAATAAATAAATAGATAAATAAATAAATAAATAGATAGATAGATAAATAAATAAATAAATAAATAACCAGAGAGCGGCCTTCTGACCAACCTTATGGTGCTACAGGACATGGTAGCACACACCTGACTCATGCATATGAACTTCGACCCATCAGCTCCACGGAGGCCGGCTTTCTTACCTTTCCCGCTGCAAGACTCGCTCCTCTAGCAACATCCTCATCTTGGCTGTACTCTAGTGCTTAGAAAGAGGTTGCCATGTACACCTCACATGGAAGATGTGGGAGTCACAGCACGGGGCATTTCAAGCAGTATGTTGATACTATTTAGGTGGAGTGCTGCTTGGTCAGTGTGCTTATTCAATCATTTCTTTATGTATGTATTCATATTTTCAATATATTTTTGGCTTTACTCTGCTATTACTTTATTTACTTAGGTTTTTTTCCCCCCAAATTGTTATAGTTTAGGTATTTGAGGTTGTTTTGTTTGGCTCCTGTTCTTTGGGTAGGCCCTCTAGAATGTGTTTTTTTTATTTTTTATTTTTTGATAACTTCTTCACCATTGGCACTACAAGGCAATCCAGGCTCATGCTGTGTATTTCATGCCTTAACACACTAATCTGCCATTTCTTCAAGGGGCCTTGGTTTCTTTTACTGACAATGACCTTAGAAACAGACATGAGTGGTAAGCGTGTTCATCTTCAGCTTCCTTGGTGTTCATGGAAACAATGAAAATGAGTTTCACCTGGGATTTGTTAAAAATGCAAACTTGTTATTACTCTCTATCCAGAACTGCGCTGTATTCCGTGATCTCAGGCAGTATTAACACTTTGTTAACATTAGTTCCCGCTGGTTCTTCAAAGAGCTTGAGGGAAATCTAGTACCAGGTCTGCAGTGGAGGGGAACAAAAGGGAATCTGAGGTGAGAGAGGACTGGGAAATACAGAAAATTCTGTCAATAGTCACAAACAGACTTTCTTAATTATATAGTAGAAAAACACTCTGCTTTTCACTAGAAAGGGAAAGAAATGAAACTGCTCTGAAAAATAGAATTTATTTTTATAAGTGGCTTTAGATTGCTGATCCTAGGGTCAAGTCGATGCAGCGAGGGAGTGAAGGAAATGCATTTTTGCTACCTGCCCACTGTCTTCTCAGTACAGTTTCTGGAATTCATTCTTACACTCAATAAATAATATCTGAATGTTTTTATTTTGATAAGTACAAATAAAAAAGGTCGGGGTTCTAGTTACCATTGGTACATTATAAGTTATCCTAAAGACTGGTTGTATGAAGCAACAGGCGACTCCTATTTCTTGGCATTGTGGGGATCACGAGTTCAAGAAGGGCTCAGTTGAGACTGAGGATAGCAGTTGGAGTCCACAGACTGGAGCCCTTCTTGCTGTTCCCATAGGTACTGGGGAGGCATGCAGGACCTTCACCTTCACCTGCTCCATTCTGCTCTCCACTGTCAGAGGCTAGTCAGAGAAAAAGGGTAAGAAAACCTCTACCTTCAACATCGCATGTGGTGCAACATTGGTGAGACTGGAGTCATGACAGAAGAACCCATAATCAGCATAATAAAGCTTAGTGAAGACAGCGGCTATCATCAAGATTATGTAAAACAGTAGTAAGTGCTGGCAAGGATGTGGGTGTAAAGAAGCCCTCCTGCACAGCTGGTGAGGAAGTAACTCACCACAATCATGACAGAAATTGAATGAAGAGTCCTCAGAAAAAAAATAGAGCTACCATTTGATCCAGCTGTATCACTTCTTGGTATATAACTGAAAGAATTAAAAAGGGCATACTGTAGGATGCATTTATTGTGGCACAATTCACAGTAGCCAGGATTTGAATCAGCCCAAGTACCCATCAGTAGGACAAATAGTCTAAAAAAATGTGGTACGTATACATGGCTGGGTATTACTCAGCCATAAAGAACAAAAGCATGCCATTTGCAGAGAGTGAGTGGACCCGGGGTCTTTCATGCTGAGGGAAATAAGTAAGACTCAGAAAGACAGAGGTTCCACATCTCTCTCATGTGGGATCCAGAAAAACATGACATTAAAGTAGAAGAGAGATGATTAGAGAAAAGCTAGTAATCAGCGGAGGCAGAATAGAAGGACGAGGCAGGAAAATATGGATGCAAATAATCAAACTATGCTATGCATC
>PVKN010035676.1:0-11580 GCA_004027915.1 Capromys pilorides | reverse complement strand
CAGCGAAAATGACTAAGAAGAAAAAGCAAAGACATCAAACCAGAGAGAAGAGAAAAATAAAATCTGCTGTTTTGAGGTGACATGATTTTCTACACAGAAAACCCATAAGACTTGACCAAAAGACTTGATTGGATAAGTGAATTCAGTAAGTTTGCAGGATAAAAAAAAAAAAAAAAAATCAATGTAGAAAAATCAGAAGCATTTCTATACACTAGTGACAAACTATCTGAAAAACAAATGAAGAAAATGATTCTGTTTCAACCAAAGAGATGGAAGGAAGAAGTAAAAAGAGTTAAGATGTGCATGTACCAACTCCCCACAGTGAATGCAATCACTATGTACTGCACACATGTACCAACAAAATACGTAATTAAGAAAAAGTATCCCATTTATAATAAAGAACAGAGTGGTACATTATCTATAATCCCAGCCATGCAGTAGGCTGACCAGAAGATCTCAAGTTTGACCCAACACTGGTCAACTTAGCAAGATTCTGTCTTAAAATTAAAAAAAAAAAAAAAAAAAATGGAGCTGTGGCTATAACTCAGTGGTATAGCATCCCTGATTTCAATCTCCAGTAACACACACACAGACACACAAAGAAAAGGAAAACAGAATAAAGTACTTAGGAATGAATTTAAGAAGATGGAAATCCTGCACACTGAAAATGCTAAGACATGGATGAAAGAAACCAACATGACTTAAATAGATTAAAAATGTCCTGAGTTCCAGGGTTGAGATCAGTAACAGGATCAAAATGGCCGTAACTCCCCAAAGTGTCCCTTGGATTCAATGTCTTTCTACCAAAATCTCAAATGGTATTTTAACAGCAATAGAAAGAGCAATCCCAAAGTTCATATGGCACTACAAAAGAACTCTGAGGAAAGAAAGCAGAAGATGCAGGCATCACACTGCCTGATGTCACTGTCTACTACAGAAGCAGAGCAACTCCATCAGTGAGCAAGGGACAAGCAGGGAGCCCTCCCTCTGAGGGGGTCATAGACCCACCAAGGGACACACAAAGCAAACATGGCACTCCGTGAATAGGAAGGGGGGACAGTTGCCAGCATGTGCAGAACAAAATCTGGACTTGGGCTTAAACCCCAGGCAAAATTGACTTGGAATGTTTTAAGTAGAAAATGAGCTATTTCTTTTAATAATTTGTCAAAAATGTGGGGTTTTCTATTGAGGGAGGGGATCCCTTGTGCCAGAGCCCAAAGGTGTGTGGCTTCAGTAGCAGTCAGCCACATTCTCCTCCAGCATGGCCACCGTGGCCAGCATGTCTTGCAGGAGGGACTGGGGGCTCTTCTCCACATGGTCACTGCTCTCAGCCAACCTGCTCTGGAGGCCCTCCAGGTCCATGGACCTTAAGGTGGCCAGCACCTCCTTGGGCTCTAGAGTGCCCAGGGGCTGGCCCTGCTCGCCTGCCTGCCACCTCTGCAGTGTAGCCTCCACAGACGTCACCTCAGAGCTGTCCCCAGGCTCCTGCAGGCCACTGTAGGCAGCAGTCTTGTCCTTCAGAAAGAGGAGGAGGTCACAAGCCTTTTGTGCCACTGGTCGATCACAGTCAAACAAAGCACGAAAGGCAAAGTCAAAGATCTGCAGTTGACAGAGAGTTCGAAGCACCTCAGGGAGTGGGCTGGGTGGGGCGGCCTTGGGCAGGGTTACCGCATAGGGACAGTGGGGGTTGGACTGCCCCAGTGTCTGGGCCAGGAACACCTGCACCAGCTCCAGCCCCTGTGCCCGGACTTCCCAGTCCAGGTCCCGGCTCACCATCTGGAGCACAGTAGCTACAAACCACTCTGTGTCCCGGGCCACATCTGCATGGCTGTCCCTCAGCCATTCAGTGAAGACTCGAGCAACTGCCCTTCGTGGGAAGCCCTCTGAATCCACAGACAGGATATGTAGGAGCTCCCCAACCAGGCCCTGCAGGACGAGAGGGAGGAAGCTCAGTGGGACAGGGAGTGAGCAGCTCAGGGACATGAGCACTCAAGGCTGGGTCACCACCTTGGGCTGCATGCTGCTCAGCTCCATCATGTGTGCCCTGGCAGCCCCATGCTTGCCCTCCTGTAAATGGGTCTACCAAGTCCCTAGCACTTCCAAGGTCATTTCTGCAAGCTCTGCCCCAGACTAGCCCCTCCCTAAGTAGCTATCTGGACCTAGCTAGAAACCTACTCACTGTACAAGCCCCATATAGCCTTCCAGGGTAGACATGTAGCTGAGGACCTTACCCCCTTCTACCTACACCATCTCCGCCTACCTGCTGGACTTCCAGATGCCCAGAGCTTTCAGATGCAGCCTGTAGGCCCTGGCTGGAGAGCCGCCCCATGGCGGTCACTGCGCTTGCACGAACATAGCTCTCAGGGTCTCGGAGAAGCTGCCAGGTGAGCTTGGGTACCTCGGAAGCAAGGAGCGACTCCCTGAAGTCAGCCTCTCCTGGGCATCAAAGGGCAAAGGAGCTGTGACCACTACTGCCAGGACAGCTCAGGTGCCCAGCACAACCCTCACCCCTGGCACCCACCTCCCCAGCAGGCGGTCAGATGTGTAAGGAACTCCAGTGCCGAGTCCCTCACCTCCCAGCAGGGGCTGCACAGGCGCTTCTGCAGCACAGGGAATAGCTCTGGGCCAGGAAGGGGTGGTTAGCGTGGTCCTTGGACCACTTTCCCTTCCCCTCAACCTCAGCTGCCTCCACCCTATGGCTGTACTCAGGGCACCCCACAAGGGGCCAGAGTTACCTTTGAGGAACAGGGGGGTAGATGGGCCAAGGTCCAAACAACTGGGAGGTGAAGGAGAATCCAGGAGCCACCTGAGTGTGGCCTGGAAGGCCTTCTTCAGAACCTGCAGCAGGCGAGTGGGTAAGTGGGCTACAGAGCAGGAAGCTGAGGTCTCCACCTGAACTACAACTTACCCCAGGGGACAGCAGGGAGAGCCTTTGTCAGGGGCCCTGCCTGAGCTGCACCAAGACAAGACAAACTCTCTGGGGCACCTCTCCCTTAGGGCTTAGGAATCCCCCAGGCCCTTCCTCCAGGCCCCTGTGGCATGTGGCACTAATCTGTCACCAATGGAATGGGCATGTTTTCAGGGATTTGGATCCCAAGCATAGTGGCCACCCTGGCTCAGTTCCCTTCTGGGATTCACCATGGGATAAGTGGATTGTCCCCATTTACCACAACGCCACAAGTCCCCACACATAAGCCCCTGGGACCTAGGCATCTGCCCGATTTCTAGGTCCACTTTAAGTGGCAGCTCTGGGGCCTCAGGGTAAGGCCCCGTGCTAAGAGGCCCATGTCAGAAAAAGACTGGCTCTGCCTCCCAGAGCTCAGCGCCTACAGCCTGTCCTGTACCGTTGGGCTGGAGGCAGGGCTCTCGAGGGTCTCCAAGAGGACAGCAAACACCTGCAGCATCAGCTCCCGGGAGGCTGAGACACACATGAATAGATGAGTCACCCCAGGGATCCCCTTCCAGCAGGAACTTGCCATCCAGTCTCAGGGAAGAGGGAAGGCAGCTGAGCACAAGGCCTCAAAAGCTCCCAGAAACCTGCAAAGGAAGGAGGCCAGCCCACCGATACCACAGTCACTCACTTGCTTCCTGAGACAGTGTCCCTAGGAAGTCAAGAGCTGCTCGCTGGACCCGAACACAGCCTGCTAGGGCCCCACAGAGGCGGCCCCCTTCACTGGAGCTGGGGGCCGCTGAGCCTTCACAGAGCTGTAGGATGATAACCGCGGCTTCCACAAGGAGTGTCTGGGGCCAGGGCGAGGGGCGCTGAGGCTGCAGGAGGAGGGGAGGGTCAGCAGAGGTCCCGGTCCCGGTGTCTATCTAGCACAGGTGGGGCCACACCTACCAGAGGCTGCAGCTCCTCCAGGTGGGCCAGGGTCTGGCACAAGAGCCCGACACAGGCCGACTTGGAGGACAGGAGTGAGTCCACTGTCACGGAGCTGCCCTCAGTGGTCTCATCCAGCAGGCCTGCAGACAAAATATGAATAGCTCCCTTGGGGTGGTCACTGCCCCACATACAGGCCAGATCCGAAGTTCAGGGCTATGGCACCTATGTCCCAACCACCTTCATTCTCAGTGGGATACTGGGGTGAGTAATGCTGGGGCCTCAAGCAGGGTACCTGGTGCCAGAAACCCGAGTTTTACCCTCCCACACCACTCTGTACCTGGGGGTCCAGGGGCCTCAGTGGCTCTCAGGATGCAGACTAGGGGCTGGAGGAGGACCCCAAAGGCCTGGGATCTCAGTGCCTGTGGACTGCGGACATAGGACACACATAAGGGCTGTTGCACTGGCCTGAGGCAGACTGGTTGCATTCCTAACATTCCTATCAAGTCTAGGGTAGATCAGCACAAGCTGGGAGCTGGACCCCTCCTAAGAAGCAGCTCCCATGCACAGGGCCTTGCTGGATGGAAAACAAGCCTGATGAAGGCTCAGACTCAGCCAGTGTCCAGCCACTGGGCTTCTGGAGCTCCGGAAGGGATGGTCACCCTCACCTAGAGGGGATATGACTGCTCAGAGTGACAGGGAATTCTCAGTTCCAAGAGCGGGGCCTAGGCGTGTGTCATCTTGTCATCTATGCACAGTAATCTGAGATGACCTTTTTTCTTTTTTCTTTCTTTTTTTTTTGGTGAAACTAGGGAATGAAGCCAAAACCGTCACATCAACCTACATCTTTTAACTTTTTATTTTGAGAGTCTCATTTAAATTTTTCAAACTGGGCTCAAATTTGTAAGGACTGAGATTACAAGCATGTACTATAACTGGCTCTGAGATAGCCTTTCTTATGCTCTGTGATGGGCCTACCCTATCTATGGTTAGGCCCTGGGGTCAGAGGAGAGGCTATACTAGTACAGAATGCCTGGACTGTTACCCCTGTCCACTCTCCCTGAGTACATGGAGGCCACAACCCACAGCCAGCCTGGTATCACACTCACAGCCCCTCTGGAGACAAGCTCAAGCCACTTTTTTTTTTTTTTTTTTTGTAGAACCAGGGATTGAACTCAGGCCCCTGTGCTTGCCAGGCAAGCGCTTATTCTATTGAGCTATCTCCCCAGCCTGCTCAAGCCACTTCTACTCCCCAAATGTATGTCAACTAGAACCCCAGAAGGCCTTCCATATCCTTCCTCTCCCAACTGGAAGAGTCCAAGAACTGAGGATGGATTCTGGTTTCAGCTTATCCTTGAGTGCAGGGGTCCAAGAACAAGCTTTGTTTCTTGGGATCCCATGAAGCTTCTAAAATAAGTCTTTGGTCACTTAAGAAAGCCAGCCTTCACCAATACCTGGGCTGCCCATCAGGCTGCCCAGTCTTGCCTGGCTTCTCTTCCCAAAGTTCCCTGACAAACACCACACTCCCAGAGCTCCACCTGAGTGAAGCAATTCAATTATACCAGTGCTGAAGTTTCAGGGTCCCTAAGGCCAGAGGCCCGGCTTGTGAGGGGCTCAGGCAGCTCAGCATCCGGGCTGTAGTCTCCCATAGGCCACAGTCTGCAGAAGCAAACACAGGAGAACTGCAGGAAGGACCCAAGAGACAAAAATCACTCTGCTATCCCACAAAGGTCCTGCCATGACCAGCAGGGAATGCCATGGCCCCTGCTGGAGGTGCCTATCCCAGTGGATGGCCTTTCCCTGGGCAGGGGGTCCTCCTCAGGAACGCTCCCATCAGAGAAGCATTTTTAGAGGGCTTATTCTGCCTATCTGCCAATGACGCACACCCAGGCATGGCCACTGCTCTGAGACTTCCTAGGGTAATCACCACCCACCTTGGGCCCCCCACCGCCATGTCCCGGGGACCTGACCGGGCCACACTGAGGAGGAGGTCCACCAACGAGTGTGCAGCTGGGATGGGGTCATTCTCCAGCAGGTGGGCTACCAGGGGACCCAGCTGCCCCCAGAGGACCTCTGTCCAGGGGCTGTGGCAGCGCCCAAAGGTGGTGGTGAGGACGTTCAGGGCCTGAGTGACTTGCGGGGCAGCCGTGGAACACAAGCACGCTTCTACATGGTCCACAATCTTCTGAGCACATGCAGGCCAGGCACTGCCTTGTGGGTTGGAGGATCCTGCAGCCCTGCCTTGCATGGACAAAGCCAGGATGTGCACCAGGAGCTGACTGGCAGCAGAGGCCACAAACAGGCTGGAGTCTCCCTGCAGGGAGAAGAGGGCATCAACCGCACCTGGGGACCAAAGGGGGAAGGGGAAAATGGGAGTCAACCCAAACAGAATGAAGGGCAGAGAACCATTTTAGCCACACCCCTTGGAATCTCTGGAAGAGATGGAAAGAGGTGATCAACAGAAGGCATCCACAGGGTCCCCAGTCAGCCCGCTCAGAAGCAGCCAGACATGGGGATAAGTAGACCACCAACCCGAGTTGAAACCACGGGACCTCCTATTCTTTCTACCTAGTTTAAAGCACTGACTCCCTGTGGCCAGTGTGTGAGCAACTTAGTGATCCCTCAGCTCCTGGGGCCCAGCATGGCAGCCAGAGACAGAATCACCACCAGGGCTGGTGAGCAGCCCTGGGCTGTGATCATTACTCCCACAGCTGAGAGGACCAGACTCTACAGGTACAGGGGCTTCCCGGGGTCCCATAGCAACAGGCACTCACCACTGTCCCCCAGGAAGTGCAGGGCACTGGGGTGCTGTGCCAGGGATCTCAGGCCCCGGATCCAGCCACTGCGTACGGTGGGAACACTCCAGGCAGCCCAGCTGAGTGGTCCTGCCTCCCCAAAGAGCCCCAGCAACAACTGTCCCTGCTGGAAGCAAAGAAAGGTAGCATCTAAGCAGGTCTCTGGGACATGGGGCAGATGGAAAACAGATGTCTCTGAGGACACAGCTGTGCTTTTAAGCAGGGGTGGCTTTCAGTGCCAGTGAGTATGGCCTGGTATTGCCAGGTCTACCTTGCAGGACAAGCACTTCAGGGAAGAAACTGAGTTTCAGGCAAGGTCTCTTCCCTCCTGTAACTCCCACAACCTCACCCCAGCTTTCCCTTCACATATCCACCCTCCCTGGGACCTTTGAGACTATGCAATTCTGCATGCTTTCCCACAGCCTCTGAGCCGAGATTGCACGCACCTCCTTTCCAGATGTCCCCCCACCCCAACCTTCCAGCCTCTGAGTGCTCCCTACTCCAAGTCAGTCAGCTGTGCCCAACCCCCACAAGCAATACTACCCCTGAACCTATTCAGACTGTTCACAGCCCTGGCTTCTGGCCATTTCCCTGATGACGTCCCTGTGGAGCCACTGCCTGCCAAGGACCTTGCATTGCAGGCTGTCATCACGCTGCCTTCCTCAGGTGAAGGTGTCCCATCCCCACTAGATGTCAATAGCCCTGAGGTACTCCTGATCCTGACTGCCAGGCAATCACTCTCTGAACCTTGGCAGGTCTGATTAACTTCAGAAATGGCAGGCAACACTGTGCCCAATGTAGGCGAGATCTCAGATAGCTGCATCAGCTACGCCTAGCCTCCTGGGGAGGGAAAACTGTCCCTCACTGCAGGCTCTAGGGGCCTATCAGGGTCTCAGGATGCAGGCTCTGCCTTTGCAAAGCAGCTCCTGCCTCACATCCCTCTTGGGCCTTTCCTCTCCATTCAACCTTGGCATGGTGCAGCACATCACTGCATGGCGTGTGTATGTACTCAGGCCTCACTTCAACTGACACGCCCAACCTCAGCCAAGGGGTGCTGCTGCTGGCTTCTCAAAAGGGAGGCCCTTCCTTGAAGTCCCAACCTTCCTGGGTGCAACTCCTAGCCACAGGTGCACAGGTACAGTTATCAGCCTCAGGTCCTGTCCTACAGATTCGGCTTGAGCAGTTGCCAAAGGCCTCAGGTTGTCAGGCCACTATCAGGGTAGGTAGCAAGGGTACCGAGGCCTAACTTGTATCTCAGCCTAGGAGGGGACAGTGTGCCTTATCCTCAAACACAATGGACCCGCTAAGCTACACCTCAAGAGCAGTGAAACCTCATGCACTGCAAGCCTGGGGAAGAGAAAGAAAAGCACAAGAAAGTGAGGAGGGAGAAATGGTGGAGCAATGGACCAGCTTGATCTGGACTCCACTCTCAGTATCATAAAAACAAAATAACACCTGCAACTGAAAATCTACTTTGGGGAACACACTGTTCTTCAGGGCCCTGCATGGGTTCCCCAGCTCTGGGGCACCCCTAGATTAGGCCCTGGATGTCACCTCCTCAAGTAGAAAACTATGGACCAGTGGGTAGTCACAGAAATCACTCTAAACCCTGTAGTGCTCTGCACGGACATAGGCAGACCAAAAGCAAGAGCCGCAACACAGTCATGCCCTGATGCGCACTTCATGGCAGCCGGGGTGCTCAGAATATCCTGGAAAGTCCACCTGCTAAATGGAGGTCACACATGCAACCACCTAACATGGGGGGATGTGCACCCCACCACTGCCCTCTCCCCTTGACTCCAACACAACAGGGTCCCCAGGACTCTTGCTGCATGGTATGCAAGAGGCGGTATATCTTCACACTGCCTTCAGGGGCTCCAAGGAGCCAGGAAGAGCCACTACTCTAGGTTGACAAAGGTGTAGAGTTGAGGATCAGCTGATGGGACTCAGTTAGGAGCCTTCCTGCCCATTCCTATGGGCTCATGACCCCAATAGCAGCCTCTCACATGGGGGTCCTTCTCTGCCACGGAAAGATACTGAGGCTCAGGACCAAGACCACACCACAGGGCAGAGCTGAGAATTATCTCAGTTCTACCCAATTGCTAAAAGTGTTTCAAAGGGATTGACATGGGGTGAACACCTGGGAGTAGTTGCCAGACGCTGGAAGACATGTATGAGTCCCAGGGACAGAGACAGATTAACTCTACAGGGCGCAGGGAAGTGGGCAAGTTCAGGCTCACCTGGAGATACTCAAAGCAGTCTTCCTGGGCTGCAAATGTTCCAGCCAGACACAGGGAAAAGGAGAGGACTCTGGGGCTCACATTTTGTGGCTTCAGGTCCAGCACATGGGATAGCAGATCCACCAGGCAGGGGTTCTCCTGCAGCAACAGTAGGCTGGACCCTTCAGAGGCAGCCCAGCCCAGAGGACGATCACAATGGTGTCCATGAACTCACCTGACAGTGGGGAGATATGCACCCCACCACTGCACCCTCTCCATAGAACTCTAGCATAGTACTGCATTCTCAGGATGACCCCAGACCCTGTACCTCGAGTGCTAGACTCCACAGTCCTACCAGGAAGAATATTTGCAACATGTGAATCCTGACTTTAACACATGGGGTGGGGAAACGAGAAACAACAGTGCGACCACAGGTAAGGGCCTGAGGAGGTCGCACATAGTACCCCACACCCTGAGAAAGCATTTGGTCCCACTGACTACCAAAGTGTAGGCACAGAGCCAACATCAGTAATCATAACACTGAGCAAGGCTGAAACAGGAGCAACGAAAGTTAAGCCTGAGTGAGACCCTAACCCAAAATAAAAAGAGGATGTGGCTCAGTCAAAAGACCTGGGTTTGATCCCCAGTACCACAACTGATTAATTAAAAGCAACACCATTTTCACCTCATAGAGAGTTACTGCTGTCTTAAATGTTAAGGACCGCAAAGACAGTGCATTTAGGTAATTATCCCCAGAATACATGGCTCAGTTTTCCCACAAGGTTGGGAGTATCCTCAGGGAAGCCCTTGTGGGAAGGATGACCATACAGATGTGGTCAGTAACTAGGAAAACAGTGCAGTGAAGGGAAGGGAGTGAGAAACAACCAATAAGCATGTGCAGGAGCCTAAAGAAGAATAGAGGGGCTGGGGAGATAGCTCCATGGCACAAGTGCCTGCCTGGCAAGTGCAAGGTTGTGAGTTTGAACCCCAGTTCCAAAAAAAAAAAAAAAAAAGAATAGAGCAAAAACTTAAAACACTCTAAAAATAAAGTCTATGAAAAATAAACAGAGCTCCATGTTCTATTTTTTAAGAAATTCAAGTATTGTTGAAGGATTCTGACATAAGACTGAACTGCAGTTCTAGACAGCAGTGATGCAGAAGATCAGGGGATCCAAAGCCAAAGGAGGTCCTTAAACATTTTGGGTTGAGAAATTCTAGTCAACTTCAGATTCTTTAAAAAAAAGTCTAGCTCAAGTGTTGTCACAGTGCATAAGGGTGACCAATGGAGAACATAAATGAGATGTGTAACTTCCAAACCAGAAAAGTTAAGGCTGAAAAAAAAAAAGA
Source organism: Capromys pilorides (assembly GCA_004027915.1). Classification (NCBI taxonomy): domain Eukaryota; kingdom Metazoa; phylum Chordata; class Mammalia; order Rodentia; family Capromyidae; genus Capromys; species Capromys pilorides. The sequence goes on along the minus strand of PVKN010035676.1, from coordinate 1,399 downwards.
TTTATCCATTTGCCACAGGCAATGCTAAGTACTAAATGGGGAACTAGGGGTAAAATGAATGTAGTAAATGAAGTTCAAACGCAACCTCGCACTACATGTGTTGGCGCACACCTGTAATACCAGCACTTGAGAGGCTGAGGCAGGAGGATCATAAGTTCAAGCCTTGCTTGGGCAACTTAGCCATTTGGTGAAACCCTGTCTCAAAAAAAAAAAAAAAAATTAAAAATGGCCAAGGATCTAGTGCTCAGGACAAAGGCCCCAGTTTCAAGTTCTAGTACCAAAATTTTAAAAAGGCCCAAAAAATCCATCTCCCTGCTTCATTAAAAAAAAAAAAAAAACAAGGCTGGGGAGATGGTTCGGTGGCATAAGTGCCTGCCTGGCAAGCGCAAGGACCCAAGTTCCATCCCTGGTTCCACATGCTGTACAGGCCCTGGAACCCCGTGCACACCTAGCTGGCCACCAAAACCAGGCATGGCATGGTGGCACATGCCTGTAATCCCAGTACTGGAATTACTAAGACAAGAGCATCATTACAAGTTTGAGCTGCACAGCAAGACCCAAATAAATAAAAATTTTGTTTTGTTTTGTTTTGTTTTTGTGGGACTGGGGTTCAAACTCACGACCTTGCACTTGCCATGCAGGCACTTGTGCCACGGAGCTATCTCCCCAGCCCCATCAAAAGATTTTTAAAAAGGAGAAAAAAGCCAGTGAGTAGGTGACTGGTAAGGCCTTGGGTTCAAGAGCTAGTTCTAAGGGGGAAATCTTGTAGGATGCACCTCAAGTGATGTTTTATAAAGATGTGTATAAACACAGAAACAAGATACATTCAATTTAAAAGAGAACAAAATAGAATAAATCAAAGAAAAACAGAAATAAATGTAGAAGCTACGCAAGGCACTTATCTGCCATGCAAGTAAACATTTAGACAAGCGACGTACAAAGAAAGCCACTACAGCCCTATAAACAACAATGAAATCACGGTCTACTCAGACAGCAAACAACACATAATGGATAAAATTAATGTGTCCCGTGAGTAAAGGACCTACTCTAACGGTGAGAAAAAGCAAGACTAACTTGTATTTGTGGTACACCCTCACAATTGTGAGGGAAAATGTGAACTTACGGAAGAAGGCCTGGAAGAAAATAACAATGATGGCTATTTAATACTTCACTTTATTCTTGTGTTGAATGTGCTTTCTTATGTGGTTATGCATGCTTATAGTCCTAGCACTCTGGGAGGCAGAGGCAGGAGGATTGCAAATTCAAGCCCCACCTGAGCAATTTAGTGACTTAGTGAGACCCTATCTCTCTCTCTTTTTTTTTTTAAGTTTATTTTATTTTCTTAAACCTCATGTATTTGTTTGTGTTATGGCCGGCTCAGCCTTCCCGGGGGGGGGGG